>KN483808.1:3994-36496 GCA_000787095.1 Periophthalmodon schlosseri | reverse complement strand
TTTTAACAGAAATAGCATGACTTTGCCTGACAACTGAGAATGCAACTTGTTAACAGATTCTAATATAGTTTTACAGCTGCACAGCCAATGCATTCCCCTGTCTTTAAGATTGAAATGATTGCTCTTGCTGCAAGTAATAACTGGCCAGGCAAATATACAGATAGACTGTTATACTGTTAAGCTTTACAATTTAAACCTCTACTGGGCAAAAATATACAGCATATTTGTACGCATTAATCAAAAAAGTATTAGTGTATATATTAGGGATGCCCCAAGTTCAAGTTTTAGTATTATGATTAATATGAATATGAAAGTGGTGAATGTGGGTGGTGGTCAGAGGGGCCGATGGCACAGAATGGCAGCGTTGCTTCTGTCATTGTACCCCAGGGCAGCTGTGGCTACAATAGTAGCTTACCATCACCAAGTATGGAATGAAAGAATAATGCACAAAATTGTAAAGTGACTTTGAGCGCGTTGAAAAGCGTTATATAAGACTAATGCATTATTATAATATGCCATCCATTTTTGTACTTTTAAACAATGAGTGAATCCTTGCATTTTTAGTTGCTGGAAAGCCAGACTTTGCTCAGTGGTAAATAAAGTTTGTAATCATTTTTCTGTCTTTACACTAGAGATGATCAGCTGACCGAGGCGTCCCAAGGCTCTGTTTTGAGCTGCACAGACTCAGACTCAGAGCTGGGTCCAGTAGAAGCACAGAGCAGCACTGTTGACACGCCTGTCCTGGAAGCAGCTGACCCCTCTGTAGTGCCTTTGGGAGGGGAGAACACAACTGAAGATACCCCTCAAACTGCCCCTAGACCCTTTATCCCTGCCAGTGACAGCTTTATCAACAGCCTGGTTTCTGACCGTGACAAAACCTCTGCATCTCAACCCTCTATTTTAGAAGTTCCCCAAGAGGACACTCCTGACCCCTCCCCTGCCCCTGTACTCCTCACTCCAGATCATGCCTCGCGTGACCTGCCCTGGAGCAACGTGGACCTGGAGGGGGCAGAAGCCGCGCGCACTGCCCTGGCAGCAGGTAGCATTTTGGTGGACAGTAGCACAGGTGTGTTGGCTTTGGAGAATCCTCAAAGAGTAGGAGAAGAAGATGGACCAGTGTGGGCCTGGATCTCTGGTGGGGGCTGTGATGTGGAGGCAGAGTCTAAAGTCAGCTGGCTCAGTCCAACAGGTTAGAGATAAGCCAAATGTACAGTAGTACAAATCAGACAGGTTTCTTATGGAATGACTAGGAATAAACAAATGTGTGCCAATGTACAAAATGCTCAAAGTACTCGTACACAAGAAGATATCACATTATGTTTGTAAACCTATGGATCTTTTGTAAGGGTACATTTCTCTTTGATTGACCCACAAAATATTTGTTTTACAGTTAAAGTAATCCATAAGTTTGGCTTAGTAAATTTGGAAAGAGCATCTACACACTATCTTTAATTGGTAAAGAATCGTTTCAATTCCTCTTAACAGAAAACAGGATAACCTTAGAAAATATACACGCTGGAGACAAAACTGAAGACAAGCAGGTGACGCCACCAGACTAAGTTACAGGTCGAATGTTTTTCAAGGTATTTTAATTCCAAAAACACCTGTACTTTGTACATTTGCACAATAGATTTACGCCATACCGTGGAACATTCCAGGCAAAACAATAACATCTTCATGGTGACAAGCAGGTGGCAAACCCCCCTCCAGAAAGTTATTTAGTGCACCTTTAATATTCGTGTTATGTCGTGTAATTTCCTGCAGGTATCTTCACAAGCTCCGTGTCACTCACTCCTGTCCAGTCCGCCGCCTGGAGCGAAGAGCATGAATGTAGAGATGCCACCAGCAGAAAGCCTCTTGAGAGAAGCAATGTAAGATTCACACATTTACTTTGATTTACCGTGGCAGCTATCATTTACTGTTATCACTGTCATTTGCTCTCCACATCAGTCCATATGGGTGCGTAAAGGTACTCTGCGCTGGTGGAGGGACTGGAAGCCTCAGCGCTGGGTGGACGTGAGTGTCGCTTTGGAGCAGTCCACCAAGTCTGACGGCAAGAAAGACAGCATTTTCTTTGTCTACTACACACAATATGATGAGAAGAAGGTTGGTATTACAGAAATGAACATACATAGAGTTTGTGTTGCATAAAATACCCGAAAAATTTATTTATCTGGATTTAATGTTGCTATTTTTTATTAATAATTTTTAATCACATCTTCACATAAAAACAGAAAAATGAAATTCATTTTTGAATTACAACTTGAAAGTGTATTTAGACAAAAATATTTTAATCTACCAAAAACTATTATCTATGTGAAATATCTTGTACATTCTTTTTGTTTTCAAATTGACTTGTACATAATCAAGCCTGTGTGTTTATCTGTATTTTAGTACCTACAAGTGTTCATAAATGAAATCACAGCATTGGTACCAGTCATCAGGGACTGCTACTATGCCTTTGCTGTGTACACTGCCCAAAGAACCAAGCAGAGGTGGCCTTTGGTTCTCGCTGCACAAACTGAAAAGGACCTGAATGACTGGGTAATATACCTGACAAGAGCTCATTAAACTGTCTCATGAAGAATGTATAATTCATTTTTTCTATCCTTAGTTGTCCCTGTTGTCTGACTGTTGTTGTGAATGTCGAGGGATCATTGGTCCTCCATCCAGACACGCCCTTTGGTCCACCACCTCAAAAGGAGATATTATGGTTCATGAGCCTTCATTCACACTGGAATCTCCTGCAACTGCACTCTCCTGTGATCTCATGTAAGACTTTCTGGTACCACTGTAACTACACCTAAATGGCACAAATAAATTAAGAATAAAGACTTGATTCATAATGAGCAAATTGTTGATTAAGAATGATTTAGACTAAGTAGTTACTAAGATTGAATCGTTCTTAACAGACTATAATGAACTATTTGTTATTATGAATTAGGTATTTTTTCATGCATAAAATTAATTAATTTGCATCTATTATAAAGTGTACCCAACTGCTTTCTTCTGACTGGATCTTTTTCTACTTGCATAAGCTAACCAAAGCTAACATACTAACACAGCTAATACCAGTGACTAACACATGTGATGTGGATGTTGCTTGTCTCTTGTTTGTCCTGTGGTGCTGCAGGTTCTGGCGACAGGTCCCAGGACACCTGCGCTGCGTAGAGTCTAACAGTTTGGGGCTGGTGTGGGGCGTCGGGTGGGACGGGACAGCCTGGGTCTACAGTTTGCAGGGTAAACTCAAGCATCAGTATGTTTTCCCATGGGACCCCATTCAGCTTGCTGCTATAACACCTGCAATGTGCAATGAACTAATCAACAGAGTATTTGGGGTGGGATGTTTTCAGTTTGGGCTTAATGTTAAATGATTAAGGGATAGCTGATTCCAGCTCTATTCCTACAAGGAAAAGTTACACTGTGCACCTTTAGGTGGAGGGTCTGCCATTTGCTTGTGTGGAAATATTCCACAGTATGGCAATAAACTTGTCTAGTAAAAAGACATTTTAAAGGTATTTTTAACAATAAAAAACACCTGTAATGCCATCCCTGGAGACAAGACAAGCAGCTGGCGGACCCCCCCAGCAGAAATGTTTCATATTGCTCCTTTAAGATCACAAATGTACACAATCTAAATAAGCTCTGTGCTTTTAGGAGATGCAGCTGAGATACATCAGCAGACTGATGTCAGAAATGTGTATGTGTATGAAAATCAAAGATGGAACCCCATGACAGGATACACAGACAAGTACAAGTCTACATTTACATTTTACTATGTTTCTTTTTGAGTTATAATAATGGCCCATTTTGTTGTTTTTTTTTTTTTTAGGGGACTTCCTACAGATCGCCCAATGTGGAGTGATGAGAGTGGGCTAAAGGAATGCACAAAAAGCACAACACACCCTCCCTCCCCTCAGTGGTCCTGGGTAAGAATAACAAAAAGTGTGCAAAAATACTTCCCCCAACATCAAAAGCAAATCTGTTATCATTCTGTTATTAGGTTTCAGAATGGGCTGTCGACTACTATGTCCCAGGGGGCACAGACAAAGAAGGGTGGCAATACGCAGCAGACTTCCCCGTGTATGTAGCCCTGCAAGTTGAGACTCTAGAAAAAGAAATTAATATACAAATTAACTCAACTGTTTCTAGGACATTCCATGGGCACAAAACTATGAAAGACTTTGTCAGGAGACGACGATGGATAAGGTACTAACTGCTCTCCTGCGATGTATTTACATCTTCTGGACTTGTCTGTTTGAGATGCTTTGATTACAGAAAATGTAAGATCGCCCTGCGAGCACCATGGCAAACGGTCCCGCCCATCCCTCTAAGTGACATCTCTCTGATGCCCTGTTTGGCTCAGAGCAGGATGGAGCATGTGCCTGTGTGGGCCATCAGCGAGAAGGGGGACGTCCTGTGTCGACTTGGAGTGAGCCCTCAAAACCCTGCAGTAAAAACAGTTTATCTTTCTGTAGACCAGTAACCAAGCCTTACAAATGTGTTAGGATACTGGAAATGTTTTGTTTCTTCTCCACAGGGAAGTTCCTGGCTGCATGTGGGCACAGACCAGCCGTTTAAATCTGTTTCTATTGGTGGAGCCAATCAGGTGTGGGCTATAGCCAAGGATGGGTCTGTGTTTTACAGAGGATCAGTGTCACCTCAGAACCCTGCTGGTCAGACTTCAATTATAAACTGTTTCTTATTAAGTGTCCACTCACTCAACAATATCTCTGCACCACCTACAGGAGAATGTTGGTATCACATCCCATCTCCTCCTCGACAAACTCTTAAACAGCTTTCAGTGGGGCGTACATCAGTGTTTGCTGTGGATGAAAACAGTAGGGAATTACTCATTCAGAGACATTACAAACACATGGCACTTGGCATTAAATAACATTTTGGTTGTATGCAGGTAATCTGTGGTATAGACAGGGCCTGACCCCAAGTTACCCTCAGGGTTCGGCCTGGGAGCTCATCTCCAGTAACATCACTAAAGTCTCTGTGGGCCCTTTGGACCAGGTCAGTCAAAAGTGACACTTTGTATGAAAGGCGTGGTGACGGTGTGCAACTGGAACATTATACAAATTATGTCTTTTGAACATTTTCCCTCAGGTGTGGACCATAGCAGAGGGAGTGCCAGGATTTCCTGTGGAGTCCCCTGGGGCCATATGCCACAGAGTCGGAGTTGGACCAATGCAGCCAAAAGGACATTCATGGGACTTTGGTATTGGGGTAGGTCACATCCTCTGCATTTAGTAATTTACCATCTTTTCTGGGAGGGCAGTATTAGACCTAATGTTAAGATAGTGCTGATTGCATCTGAGTGTGTTCCTTTAGGGCGGATGGGAGCACATCACTGTACGAGGAAATTCAGCAGAAGCCCCTCGGACACACCCCCCTCCCTCTGGCCCTCCACGGAGCCCTGTTCCACAACGCCTCCCGAGTGTGGAGAATGGCAGTGCTGTGGGCCTGTAACCACCTACATCTTCCTCCCAGGTTTTATGAAGGAAATGGACCAAGTTTTCACTGAAATTGTTGGATTTAACTTTGTCGATGAATGAATGTTGAAACTGTTTCCAAAGGCAAAAATCATGCAAGTGTGCAGCACAAGAGTAGATAAAGAGTGGAATGCATGTGTAAGCTCTCAATGCCTCGAAAATTGGGTGTGATTGGGTTAGCAATATTTTAGATTTCTTTATTTAAAATCCTGTGGACAGTGTAAAGAGCTAAGGCTTTGGCACCACAAAAACACTAAACATGTTCATCTTGCACTATAGTTTTTGGTGTTGTGTTATCTGACTGTTTAATTGCATGTGACTAGTCTACTTTATCATTATTTATTTTATTTATTTTTCATGTATTTGTTTGGGTTTGTTCTTCCATATGTCTTGCCTGTCAATATTAATCCTACAAATAAAAGAATTCTTCCTGTGAGACAATTTGCAACAAAAACTTTCAGTATAACACAAAATTTCATTTGTCAAAAATGTCACCAAGATTACCTTAAGCAATAAGAAAAGCTTCTATGAATAAATAGTGATTTCTGCAAAGACTGTTGTTCTTCTACAGCCAGCCTGTCACTGCTATGGGCATTCATTTTAGAAGGGCATTGAACAGCAAAATAAAGATTCAAACTAACATACTTGTTGTTTTTGGGGGTTGTATGCATAAATGTATTACATCAAGAGTATAAACTGATGCCTGAAAACAAACATCTGAAGTCTAATTAGTGAACAATGAGACTCTTATGTAAAATCCTTTAGGCTAATCATTAGAACTACCTTATCCATAGTTTAGTCTCTTTTAGACAACACTTAGCCCTAATTTAGACCTGATGAAGTCTGAGTTTAGATGTAGGTGGTTGTGTGAAAAATTTGAGAACCACAAATCCAGGACACTCCAGTGCTCCTGACATGTGGCAGTGAAAGATGAGTAAAATGCAAAAGATTACAATGTACAATGAAAGATATCTTAATCTTGAGTACAATTTTTACTTTATTTTCATATTAAATGTGTAATTATAAACACTTCATTTAATTACACTAAGCATGAACAATATGAAGTAAAAATATTACAGTTTTAAAATCTATTTTGAGGACAATTCACATCTGCATTATTTCGCAATTCAACTGTTTTCAGTCTGTGACTGATATGTTTGAATGAAATCAATTTAAATTACAAAATGAAACCTCATACCTTAAATCAAATACACTGTTCCCATTTACAAACAGAAAATCAACATTTATATACATCAGTACAATTTAACATTAAGTTACATTTTTCAAATGTGCAAGATTAAGCAAAAATGTATACTGTGATCAAATAAACAAGATTTCCTTAAATAATCTTCAAGTTTAACTGAAACACAAGCAGCTGGTTCAACAGAGTTTTGTTGAAATAGGTACAGTGCCTTCTGTTTGAGGAGAAAGGGCCAAAGCCAAACTGTAGGAGCTACAGTTTGAGGAGGAGATCCCAGCGTGTGTTGTATCATGCAAAATATTTAACACTTGAATTTTCTACCAATTCATATGTATCATATAGGAATAAAACAGGAGCCCGACAGTGAAATGAAGGCAGTCTGTTGTTGAAGCAGGATAATAAAGCAGCACTGAGTTTTGTTCTTAGTGTCTCTCCCATGATGCCTGAGTTCTTGCACCAAAGAAATGCTTTGCACAAACCAGCTCCTTTTCTGGACAAATACAACTATGACAAAACTGATAATCAAGAAGTCCAATGCACAACTGTACACAAACAGCTCAATACATGTTTCATTATGTTATTAAAAAAATAAAACAACTGAACTAGTTTTCTGTATTGATGTGCAGCCATCTTAAGAGTACACAGGCACTGCAATAAAACCAGTGAACAGCATAAAGCAACATGAAGACATATTTTCCTCTTAATCTCTTCTTGAAGAGTTAATCAAACATTTGCAGAAATCTCAAAAAGTCTTAAACTGCACTTCTCAAACACGAGAAGCGCTAAGATAAGGTAGTGATTCTTCCTAAACGTGGATTTAAACCCATGTAATGCTACAGAGTCTCTCCAAATAGGAGGATATGAAACAATAATTTACTCTTTCAAAAGGCAACCACTGAAATAATTACACAATATGAAAGACCAATATGAACAAGGATGAAGAAAACAGCTTATTTTCATGCTGAAATGAAAAAGCTTAATCCTATGAAGCTGCATTAGATGTCCATGAAAAGTTTAGTGTTGTCAAGTAGAGAAGTGCACATGGAGACAAAAGCCCATAGACCTGGAATGTGCTTGATGAATCCATAAAGAAAACACTGTGCCTATTTTAGTGTTTATTTATTCCATGAGAAACTGCATGAAAATGTAATCACAAACACACACAAGGAGAGAGGGGGGGGCACAGATTGCTACTGGGCCTTGTCTCTCTTTGAGTTCATTGCAGCCATTTAATTCATGGTCTTGTCAGTGTAAAGTACAATTCTGCCTGAGAAAAACATCACCTTTGAACCCCCAAATACACCTGTCCTTTTTTCAGTCGAAGATTTTGTCAACAACAGTGCAACTTTCGTGTGTCAGTTGTGTGAAGATGAATGCTCTCATCTTTATCTCATCAGTCCTTCTCTCCATCTTCCCCACTTCCTAAAAAGGAGAACAAAGTTTTCAAAATATGTTAAAAACAAATGCAAATTTCTAAAACAGCATAGAAGTATTTTTTGTAAAGTAAAATATTAAATGCACAAACCCACTAACTTAAGCCATTAACTTTTTTCAGTTAGTGTTAATACAGTGTTATATCTTATTTAGTAAAAGTAACAAACTACTGTTATTCAAAATTGTAATATTCAGTATATTTATTTCTAATAAAAAAATGCTGCAAAAACAGCTGACTAAAAATGAAAATAAATTAATAAATTAATTTTAAAAAAATCAAAATAAGGGTATGACGTTTCACTTTCGTGGGTAAATTTACTGTAAAAGACTGAGATTTTTGTCAATAGTTGGGAAAATAAACTTGTATATTGTCACCGTGCCACACTTGCCTCCTTGTTCGATATCCGAGTCGGTGAGGTGTGTCAGGGAGAAGCTGGCGATGCTGGCGGGGGAAATGGAGAAGCGCGAGTAGCTGGAGGTGGTGGTCCAGCACGGCTCTCGGACCAGGCTCGCTGTAGCAGAGGGGGGCAGAGCTTTGGGGACAGGGGAGGAGAAGTCATCGTCCCACTCAAAACCACCTCCCTCTTCATCTGTGGAGCTCTCAGAGTTGGTGAAACGTTATCATAAAGTGTTATCATAGCAGCTTGAGAGCCATGCTGTACAGATCACATCACATGACTGTCCATGCAGAGCCTGACTCACAGGATCTGGGCCAGTCCAGGTGGTTCCCGAGTGATCACCAAGTTCTTTGGGTAGGCGTTTCCTTAAAAAAAAAAAAAGGAACCAGATCATTTAAATTCTCACATAGATAAAAGACAGCAAGCAAGCAAATTTTATTATTGTGAGAAAACACATCAAATTTTACAGTTATTCATGAGTATTGAATCCACGACGAGACAACAGTGAAATCTATAATATCTAATTTTCTTTAATTACCCTTGTCTATAATATCTAATTTTCTTTAATTACCCTTCCTCATGTATGTAACTAGCTTTTTTAAAATCAAGTAAGTAAACAGCAAGAGAAAAAAAAGACTAAATTGAAATGACTTAATTTCTTCCCCTAAAATTCTTAGTTTTTTTGTTAAGATTCTAAGAGATCTGAATCTTTTGCAAGGATTACATACTGGGAACACCTCACAAGAGCTGCAGTTTTGGAGGTTGTCATACAACCATGCCCATGCTTGGCTTCTTTGAATGCTTCCTATTGTATTCACTGTCGCTGTGACTAATGATATATGTCTGGTCACCAAATTCTGATAGTGGTCACATATTATGGCTCTGTACACACTATAATCATATAACACAATACCTGGTCAAAGAGATACACGGTGACATCATCAAAGAAGGACACGGCTCTCCTGGAGTTGTCTGCGTTTCCCGTCGTAGCCAAGCCGGGGGGAGATGCGGCATTGATATTGAGCGAGGTGGGCTTCAGTAGACTCCTCAGGTTCTTGCCACTGGTGTCAGCTGATATGATGAGCGGGACGGGGTGCGTGGTCTCCTCCTCACTGTCAGAGCTAGAGCTGTGGAGCCTGTACGCGCGCATGTCGTCGTCAGAATCCTCGCTGTTCTCGTCCTCCTCATCCGCCTCCATGCCGTCTTCATGGCCGTCCAGTCTGCCCAGGTAACGCCCCTCTACGTCCGGCTCTTTTATTTTGTGACCTTCGCTGGCGTGCAGTCGGGTTAGGTTGTTGTGACCGGTGTTGTCCAATACAGGTGAAAGGTCATCAACGGTTGGCTCGTGTTCGTAACGTTCAATGGTGGTCAGATTGTTAGAAAACTCTGCATTTTCAGTTGGATTCTTGAGGTCGTCTATAGACTGGATGGGCTCTTCCTCATTGTTAACCGGAATATCATTTTCCACATTTACTAAACTGCCAAATTGTGAATCAGAAGCAACTCCAACTTCAAATGTAAGGTCACTAGATTTTTCTGACTGAGAAATGTCTAAATGTGTACTTGCGTGTTCCTCTATATTTTGCACCTCTTCATTGATATGTCTATCCGTTTTGCTCAACCATGTGGCCTCCACAGAACCTCCAGCCACCATCTCCTCTGATTTCTTATCCGGTTCGGATTCGTTGTCCGAGAAGTAGGCGGAGTCTCTATAATGGCTGCTCAGGATTGGTGGCTGAGGTGGAGTGCCATTTTCTGGCTGTTCTGGGGGTTCCTCTGAGCTGGCATCGTCGAGCCTCTCCACGTCCGATATTACTATTTCAGGAGGGGTCAAACTTTGCGCAGCGGCCCCTAGTTCTTCTTCACTCTCACCAATGACGCCATTTTGATCCGGACCTTTGACTCCAGGTTGAGAATTCCACTCAGGAGATTCCATGTTTTCTGTTTCATAGCCACTGTCGGATATTTTATACGGAGGTTGGAGTTTACTTGGAGCTGCCTGAGTAGTCACATCTTCTGGCTTCTCTTCGATTCTGTGGATATCATAGGAGTCTAGAGAATCAGGCGTTTCTGCTGTAGTTTCCATTGTTGGTAAAGTTGTAGATATGCTGTCTTCAAGTAAACTATCCTGACTGATTTGGTCTAAAGACGGACCAGAGACCAGTAAATTTGATCGGCCTATTTGTTCAGGGTCATTGTCTAAAAAAGCTTCCTCGTGATCAGAAAGTGTAGTTTCCAGTTCAATGTCTGCATCCTCAATTAATTCACTAAAAAGATCATTACTAGTCAAATCTTCGCTATGTCCAATATTTTCAGGTATGTTATGGTCAATGGGCTGGTCGCCAATGTCTGAGGCAAAGAGTTCATCTTCAGAGTTGGGCGTTTTGGCATCTACGCACAAAGAGTTTATAGTGGCACTGACAGAAATAGTTTGATCCGCTTCACTTGCCATCACCTCATATCTATCCGAGGTAGAATCAAAACCAGAGTCTAACCCTCTGACAGCAGACTGTGGGGGACTCAAGTCTTCAGAGCCGCTTTGAACTGTGGCTGAGTTGTCCTCTGTTACCACGGTGATAGAAGGCACCAGGGTTTCGCTTCCTAGAGTGGACTGAGCAAATTCCTCCTCCTCCTGCCCTGTGCTACTTAAGGTTGGCTTCAAATATGAATCTGCAAAGCTTAAGCTACCCAGATTGTCAAAGTTGTCCCATGAAGTCATTCTGAACCTTTCTTCTGGTTCATGGGCTACTCCTGGTGATAGAAAGTTTTGCTGTGGACTTGAGAACCCTTTCAAGAGACTGTGGTCATTTAAAAACATAAAATTGTCTTTCAGGTTTTCAGTGTTGAGAAGCCTTGTCGCATCAGCATCTCCTTTATCCACTTGTTCTAAATCTGCCTTGCGACTGGCCTCTGAGCTATGACCTAAAATAGAAACCCCATACTTTTTATCTGTGCTGACCTGTGGAACCATGTCTTCATGAAAAGGGTTTCTATTGTGTTCTGGAAGCTCCATAAAATTTTGTCTCCAGGAGGGGGAGTCATCATGCTTGGATTCCTCTTCTGTGAAAATATTAGGGTGGTAAGGGCTGTCGTTTTCTAGAGATGACCAAATGTGACTATCGGGTAAATAAGAATCCTTTGAGTCAATACTTTGGTGGAAAAAGTCTGCATCAGTGCTGGACTCATCCAGGCGGACATCTTGAAGAACAATAAAGTCCTGTCTATTGCCCATACTGTATCTTCTGGAGGCATTGTCTCCACTGTCCCCCTGTTCTTCTAGTTGGATGTAATACTCATTCCCATTAGACGACTTCTGAGCGTCAAACACTGAGAGGATCCCGGGTATTCCTGAAGGAGTACTGCTGCTGTCCGCTGCTCTGTTTGATGTTACAGGGAAATGTGCTTGGATATCCTCTGAGGACACGGGGAAGAAGGTGCTGTGGTAGTTTAAAGTGGTGTCCATGCCTGCGTGCCCATGTGTGCCTTCATAGTGGTCGTGCTTAGCGGCCTCCCACACATATTCAAAGCTCAGACCTTTACTGGTTTCTGTGACAGTAAGAACTTCGTCTATCTCCTGGCGAAGTGCATCGTCGGCAAACTGGTCCAGGATGGGGAAGGACGAGTGGCTGATGGTGGTCTGGCGCGTGCTGGGGTTTGGCTTGAGAGCGTCCCAGCGCTGCTCAAAGTCTTCCTCCATGTCCTTTTGCCCCTGCATACGCAGGTAGATGAGCAGGCGGTGCACCTCCTCAGCGGTCGCACGCTTATCTGGGGACAGCCAACAGAACTGCAGGACCTCATACCTGGAAATACATACGGACAAGCATGTCAAGCATGTGAGAAGTTATCTAATATTAATTCTGCAGTATCTTTTAATGGCCAATACTGTAATTAATCATACTTTTTTATATTTCATATGTTAAGAGATTTATTTTAAAAAAAGGGAAAAACTATCCAGTGTTTCCCATTAATACAGGAGACTATGATGGCGCCCCAGCCAGAAATTCTCCCTCATAGTCTAAAACCTATCTGGCCTATATCGGCATAACAAAATTAGACTTTGTGCTCATTGTATTTTTATAAACTTATAAGACTACACTGGTCAAAAAGTGATTAAAAATGAAATATCGGCCGCAAGACATTTATACTCCACAATGAGATTAAATCATTCAAATAAAAAATATTTGTGCCACCATAACACTGCTATCAATTAACATTTTGTTGCATTTTAAACTGTATTGTGGTACACACCGGGGCTACAAAAACTAATCAGTATAATTGCTGCTAATCATCTATGATGATCTAATCGTTATAATAATATCTGTCTCGAAAACATGCCAAATGCAGGAAAACAGGAATATCATTTTCAGGCAACATATTCTTATCTGGTAAAAATCCTATTAAAAATCTTGTCAGCACAAGACTAGTTCAGTAATTAAAAAAAAAAAAAAAGATAGCCACCATCTAATGGACTGCTAAAATCATCATCTGTGACAGTTCTAGTGCAGGTATTGTAATAAGATGTGTAGTTTTACCGGGTTGCAGACACATTTACTCACCATCTGTCTGAGTATGGCAGATCCAGCTGAGGCTTAAATAGTTTTACTTGCTGTTCCTTGATCACATGATTGAGAACCTCACGGTCTGACAGATGTGGGTACGGCTGATTGGCATTCTCAAAAAGCTCCCACAAAGTCACCCCCAAGGCCCTGCACAAAGTAGGGCAAAAAGTGATATCTCCATGTGGGTATGACAGGACATCATATGCTCTGCTAACAGCTCTATCATTTCATTAGTTTATTTAGATTGTTCCCCTTTCAACATACAGATTTTGTAATTGCAACATATGCTGCTTTATTGCGATATGTGACTCTTGTAACTGGACCTTCTTATGTAACCATGCAATTTATGACCGGAAAGCATTCGGGCAATGAGTGGTGAAGTTAAAAGGGGGGCTGAAAAGACTTTACAGTGAGATGCTTGAGGCTGGCATGTCAGTGTCTTTCTTTTTTTGGACCAATGCCAACCTTTACAGTAAGAAGAAAACAGGCTGCAGCCACTCTCCAGGTTGATTAGAGAATACACATACACACATCTAAATTTGTCTGAGTGTAGATCAGATTAGAACTTACCACACATTGCTGGCCTTAGTCTGCTCCAATGTAATGACACCCCCATGGCGCTCACACACAAGCTCTGGAGCCAACCAGCGAAGAGGGGCAAACAAATCATCCTCTGTGATGATGTAATCCTCCTATTAAAAACAAAAGGTACAGTCTAGTTGTTGTTGTTGATATTGGTATCAGTGATATCCCCATATTTTCAGGGCCTACTGCCCCCACACACACAGTATTTATACATACCTTATATCTGTAAGCACCAATGCCATAGTCTCCTACTTTTACCGTTAGGTCAGCAGTCAGGTAGCAGTTTCTCAGTGCCAGATCACTATAAGACAGATAATAAATTATAACAATAATATTTATCAATATTTATCAATATTAATTGTAGATAAGGCATTATATTATAAAATACTGGGGCCTATTCTCTGCATGCACCATCCTGAGACAGAGGCCAGGTGAGCTTGTGTTTGCCATAAAGACGTACACCTCTGGTCACTGGACAGGCCCTTAGTGACTGAGAGACTGATACTGTGTGCAGACACCGAGAGGGGCTTTGGTTTCCCCTCAGCCCAGAGGCATTCCCTTCACAAGTTCCAAGTGGCCGTTCCCCAGCTAACGACAAGCAGCGCTGACACGATTGGGCCAGTCATGCCCACCATGAAACCTCGAGAGATCCATGGACAATTTTTAACTCTTTGGTCTCCCTCTGACTTCTGCTATCAACCGCAGGTCAGGTCAAATAGAGCCATGTGATACCTTAATTTAGTCACATTTAAAACATTCCCCAAAGTACTTTTCCACCAATTATATTACCACCAGCTGTCACAAACACACTATATTCTGAATATAAACACTGAAATGCATTTAAATAAATCTTTCTTAAACAAGAAGAAAATTATTTAATTATGATACAATGTTCTTATTATCCCTACATCACATACATGATGAGATGATTTAAGTGTAAGCGTGCTCCACACCTGTTGAGTTATGTTTTGTGTCTGCATCTGCCACCTCGTCTCCTTACCCGGACTTAATCAAATTGCAGTCATACCATTTTCTATGTCAATACTGTATTTATTCAATTTCACTATTGAAGAGAAAGTCTTTATAACCCTGTTGAGTTGTAACACATGGTTTAAAACAACCTCAAATATGAGGCTATCCTTTTACACTTAAAGAGCAGAATCATCATATCCCTCTGGCAGCAGACAGCTGACACTGGGGCAGTGCATGGGAGCTGTGTAATCGGAGCTGCCCCAGCTTATTCTGAGCATGCAAAATAGAGCTGATGAGTTGAGCATCGTATGTTACCCTCAATCCACACACTCCTCACACCCCCTGTAGCTGCGGGCTGCTAGCACTCAGACATCCCATACATGCAGGGGTAAAAATGAAAATGAAATGCAGCCTCTCTGCAGCACACCCCTTTTTTGGAGAACACTAGTCCTCCTCTCAGACTGGAGCACCACAACCAACTCCTTACAATGTGAGCATAAAAAATGACAAGACTATGTTTAAGATCTAATAAAGTTGGTGCTAAGGTGCTGTATAGTGTAGTGTTGAATGTCTGTAGTCCTTGAGGCAAATCCCAACAGATAATTGGGTAAATCAGGTTTGTGAAATACTACCTGTGCAGGAAGTTGTGTTTGTGGAGGTGAGTGACTCCAGCAGCAATTTCACAAGCCATCCTCTGCAGTTGCAACACCTCAGCACTTCGGTACATCCAGTCCTGGTGAGACAGGTAGCCTCGCAAATCACCCTGAAAAAACAAAACAAAAATAGTCCAGTCAAGCACAGATCATAGGACATACAGTAATTGTATGGGGAGGAATATGCTATTTGAGCTAATAAAATAAAATTAGATAAAATGCACTATGAGGAGTTACCACACAGGGGCAGTAGACCCTCCTGTGGCTGCTGAGGAAGAGCACCAAATAAGGACAACCCGTTTAGAGGAGACTGATGTAGTGTCACAGGGGTTTATAAATAAGAGACCAGCTCATGTTGGTCAAATGCACTCTGTGTCCGGCCTATGTCCATTAATGAGAGACACAACCATGGTGAGCAGAAGTATTCATCAGAAAGTGAAATTCACTGTATTCAGTTCAAAAACTGACTGCTTCACAATGCAAATGAGAGCATGACGCTCAGCTCTGAGCTACACAGAGAAGAGCTGCTCAGGAATCTGCGCAGACACCTGTGCTTTTCATTCAGCTGGGGCACTGTAAAAATACAGCACACTTTAGACACTCAAACACATTACACAAACATTAGGGGAAATTTGCAGTTTGAACTGCCCTAACTGGACAATCTAGTGTACGAAATGTTTGCTCAAGAGACCAACTCACATCAGTGTGCAGCGGGATCTGCATTAATGTACCCATAATCATAGATGTGTCACATCCAATGCACTAAACGTCTTCTTCTGAATGTGTTTACAAAGTTTCTTTGCTGGACTTATCCCACTACAGGCAGCTTATTAGAAAGACTTGTGTAATCACTGCAGGTTGGCTCGGCCCTCGCATTATGCACATAGAAAACAAAACAAACATACACACAAACAGTGTGAGTGGAGCACAGCTCTCAGAAGAGCTCTTCACAGAAGAGCTATATTAAATGTATGGTAACTGATACTGGGATTTTAATGATACTTCAGTGGTGAGGACTCAGCAGCAGGTGAATAGGTCATGTTCCAGAGAGTACCTCAATGTGCATTATGAAACAATATTAGGACAAAACAATTAAACCTTTTGTGTGGTCATTAATTAGCACAGGTTGGTGCACTTTTAATTCAAGTTAAAGTCTGGTTCACATGTGTCACATGTTACATAAAAATCCCATTTCAGTTATTTTAGGCTTGTCAATACTATATACTATAGTGTAGTCATTTTACACATGCCAATTTTAATGTGCAGGAGTCAGATGAACTCCTCTAATAAAGTGAATCATTTGGTCAAAGGCGGAGCGTAACTAACCGCTTGTCATGAGAAAAAATATTAGGCTGCAGGGACAGACTTTAATGACCACAATAATTGAGGAAGTCAAAGAGTTTTTCAGAGCCAAACATTTGTTGGTCCTGCACCAAGACTATGAATCCGAGATGGGTCTGACTAATGTCTTGGCCTAGTTCCAAGCAGGAGAGCAACACATTAGATGCTGTCACTCACATAAGGGTATGTGACATTCTGTGGCCCCTGCACCAGTTGCCTGATGTATTTTGAAGTCTAAAATGCTTTGAGTCAGGGTTACCTGGCACGGGTGATATGGGACAGAAAAAACACCATCAATCAGCAGCCTGTCAGGGGGAACGTTACAGTATATTAGCATTTTGGGATTCACCTTGTCCACTACGCAGCTGCGGTGTCACTTTTCATGTTTCAACATCAAGGGGGTGATTGACACGGCCCAAAGAAGCGTGAAGCCGCAGACAAATGCTTATATACATCAAGTAAGGAGTAGTAGTAGAAGCAGAAGTACATATTATTTATATTTACATAAAACATTGAATTAAAAAAAGAAAAGGAGTAGATTGCCAGCTGGTCTGAGGTCTAAAAAGTCTTGATCCCACACTAAATAACAAGCATAGGCATCAGTCAGTTGTGCTTTCCCTCACACATTAACACCTTGGACATACAGTCCCTCATCACGCCGCCTTTTCTAATGGCTCCCACACACGTGTGATAAGTCATTCACCTTGACTCATTTCCATGGGCTGTCATTACGTGAGGCACAAAGTGGAGCTGGCCTGGGCACAGCATACAGCACAATGCCAGCCGAGCTGCCAGGCCTGGGCAGCTGACAATAGTCTGAGCCCAAAAACCAAGTGCAATGACTGGCTCGACACTCTTAACAAGATGGGCTGGACGTGTTACTATGTCGCGCAAATGGCAAGACAAGGTGTTAGTGTAGGGATGAGAGGGCTATTAATACGATTCATGATTAGTTTTTAATAATTCAGCATGTCAATTTCTCAAAGCTTGAACATTTCTAGCAGTGTCCAGCACAGACAAGGTGCTACCTATAAAAATGCACAAACAGAGCAGCTGCTAGAGCTGACACCAAAGGAGTGTAAATGAAGCCAGTTACTTTACTGGGTGAGGTGGGAATGTGAGAAGTCCCAGGCTTAGACTAGCACTGGGCTTTAAGGCAGGAGGAGGAGGTGGACATGAGGAGACAAGAGGGAGCTCCCTCCTGTCACGATGACGGCAAGAAGGCCCGAGAATAGAAAAAAAGAGGAAGAGTGAATAAATCAAATGCCACAGTGCAGTCCAAGTCGTATGTTGTGTTACTGAAACATCAAAATGCAAGAGGCTAAATTAAGGGTTAGAAAGAAAGCTCAAGAAAGTTCCGATGCACATGTGGGTGGGACAGCTGCTGGTCAACTCTTTAGAAAGAGTCTTGGCCTATGTATGTGTGGGCTTAACAGGGTGACAGAGGGTAATTGTCAAATATCTCAGCTAATGGCCTCAACAGTATAACCAACTGTAAATAACCAGACCTCCTTAGAGCACATTCGCACATCTTCCACAACAAAACGACCTGTAACTGAACTGTAAAAACACACAACAGCATAGAACAAGGACTTACCATCTCACAGTACTCAAACACAAGCAGGAAGGGAATCGCTTCAACACACTGGCCCAGGCACTGCAGGATGTTGGGGTGCTGCAGCACTCTGGAAACATAGATTTACTGACTTTTAACACAGACTGAAAAGTAGATTAAAACCCACACAGTCAAAGAGTATAACTATTTACGCCATATAAGTAAAAACGATGACAAATAGTGAAATGGTTCCCAAACATTGGTGCATGCATCCAAAGATTTTGATTCTGTTTTGATCATTTGAAACGGAAAGCTGACCTGTGGTCGCAGAGAAGTTTCTGTATTTAATGAGAATTTGTATTATTATTTTAATAACATAATAGACCCTTTATTAGACGTGTGGTCACAAACAAATGCACAGAAGAAAGAGGTATTCAGAAGTCCTCAAAAGGACATGAGATGTATGCAACTGTGTAAATAGTTTGGGAACCACTGAAATAGTGAATAATAATGAGCCATAGATCGATTGACTAATAACAAACATGTTTTACCTGTATGGGTCTCCCAGCTGCAGAAACTCATTCTGCTCCTTAGAGCCAGCATTAGCTTTTAATTCTTTTACTACCACTCTGGTACCCCCAGGGTCAGTGTAGATTTCACTGAGAAGGACCTTATCAATCAGACACAAAACAAGGATTGTTTTGTTTTAGCAAAGAAACAGCAAAGTGGACCATCTGCACATTTAGATGGAACAAACCTGTCCAAACCAGCCATTGCCAATCTCCTGGATGTAACTCAGACTGTGTCGAGCAATTTGAGCTCCAGTCGGCGCTTCTGCAAACCAAAGGTACAATTTCAACACTCAACATTTTTTTCTTAGTTAACAGATACAGACAGATCATATCATACTGTCACATAATGTATTACTTTGCTAAATAAAAAGAAGAGAAGTCTGCATTTACTACAATTTGAAGACTAACAGTGAGTCTTTTTTTTTTTTTTTTATTTTGGCCTGACCCGTTATGTGAGAGGAGGGCTGAAGATGTGGGGGTCCTGGCAGAGCCACCGGGGACACTGCCAGTGTGTACACCTCAGCTGGAGACTGTACAGAAGGGGTATCCTCAGCCGGAGGGGTGAAGTCAATTTCATCGTCAAAATGGTCCTCAAACTCCTAACACAGCAAAAGACAAGAAAGTAATTAGGGCTATGCCAAACATCAAATTAAAAATGAATCTGGATCAAATTGCCTGCAGATCGCAATTATCAACTTTATGGTATGTCTATAGCCAAGTGTGAGAGTAACAGCAAATTGTTTTGAGAGATGTCAGCCAGGACTTGAGGAAACTTTTGTGGTAACTTAAAATAAACATGACTCGTTTGACTGAGGTCTTCTCTATGTTTATAATCCTTAATAGTTAAAAAGCCAAATTAACATGTTTTAAATTAGAAGAAATAATAAAAAACAAAAACTGAATATGTAGTAGAATCAAAATAATTCTATATTGTCAAGCTCTAATTATAATGTAATCATGTCTCACCTTAAAGTTGATCTCATTTTCCTTGCAGCAGGTGACACAATTCACCAACACCACCACCAAGGCAACAAGCACTGTCAGCGACACCACCACAGACAGGCAGAGGGACAAGGACAGAGAGTCCGCCGGGGCACCACCTATCAAACAGCACAGTCAATGGATTTAAGAGGCGGTTGTTGTTTTTTGTTTGTTTTACAAATCAGGCAGATGACTGTTTAAGAATGAGTTAGAAGCGACACATTACAGTGATTATAAAAGGTTATTCACAAAAATACCATACTTTTTCATGTCAGTGTGGTTGTACCTAGTCTGTCTTATCTCTGGCAGACTGAGGGTAGAGACATTAGGTACAGTTGTGCCCTGCAGGTACCCTGCAGAACTAGTATCAGAGCTGACAGCTACTACTACTACAGCTTCTGGTGCTACAGCCAGTCTTTACATACACAATTACAGTGCGAAGGCACAGGTGCCTAATGAATTAACCCTAATAATCTAATCTCACTTCCCTTTATTTTAGAAAAGTAAAACTAGGAGACACCAGGTGAGCTGTGGAAATCAGCTCTGTATTCTGCTCTGGTGCATGTTTCCCCTGCTGTGCTCTGTCAGTCTTCCACTGCTCCAAGGCTCAAGTACATTATACTGCTGCAACTAATTCTGTCAAAATACTAACTCAAATACAAAGATTATCAAATGCAGTCAGCTTTTCATTAAAGAAAAAGCAACAACAATGACATATGGGACAATAAGGTACAGAATGGACATATATTTGTCCAGGAAATTGGATGAATGTATTTGGTGATAAATGCCACTTTTTGTTTTTTTTTTACAAGACTGTATTAATTGCTATAACTCAATTAGAAGGGATTCCATTTGATTTGAATGCTGATTGAACAGTTCTGAAAGGTAAAAATTTCTTTAAAATTTGCATTTACTATATCGCTGTGGCAGTTAAAAACACAACCTTTCTGTATCTGCTATTAAGCTGATGACCTAAATGTTTGTTTAGTCTGACTAATAATACTTTCACTCAAGTCTAGGCAGACTCTTTTGCAAAACTCTAGTGCTTTTTTGTTTTTTTTTGTTTGTTTGGCCGAAAACTGCCAGGTGTTATTTTGGATCTGCTGCATATTGTAGGAACCTTTTAAGCAAAGGAGCTGACCCATTTTTATAGATTTTATCCTCCAAAAACAGAAATGGCCTGCAGTCTCTGGATTCTTGCTGAAAAAAAAATACTTGGGATAAGTAGGAACAAGGAACATAAAAGGGACACACAAACTATAATGATCTTACAGTTAGGCCTATTGCGACCATTGAAGTAATTTTTATTTGCACTAGTGACAAACATTTTTTATAGTTAATATATTTATTGGAAGTTGTAACTCCTCTTTTATTTACAGTAAGAAATGTTTTCCATGAATGATTATGCTGTAGGATCGGAAACAGTTCAAAAAATGTTTTTGTGACAGACCTACTTACATTGCATCAAATAATGAAAGACAAAACTCCCTAATACTACTGGTGCGTGAGAACATAAATTCACAGTGAACAGGTTTCACTGTACCAGTGACCAGGTAAATCCAGGGCTGAAGGTCAAAGTTAACAGTGGAAGCTGCAATTTTTAGTCAGGTGTTGCGGTTAAATGATTTACATTTTTTGGATCTCATTTTAATTATTCTGTATTGTAAAAATGTTATTATTTTAAACTTTCACTCCTGACACAACTGGAAAATTAAGGAGAACATCAGACAAATAAAGGGGTTGCCATGGCATAAAAGCATATAGCCAAATTGCTTTGTAAAACGTTATGATTAAGTAAACAGCACAGTGGCTAATCATTGACTGGTGTTGATAAGGTTGGTATGTCTCACGGTTGAGCATTGCTGATTTACAAAACACATTTGGTTCACTTGTTCCAATCATTAATCAAACACAATAGTATGTTCAGACAGTGACATTTGCTAGGGGAATGTTGTGGACTGAAAATAGAACCATTAAATCCTTTTCGAGATCTAGTATCTTTAACCATTACAAATACATCTGAAAGTAAGAATTTGTATTTGAACAGGAAGATCCAATGTTTTCCATGCGGGAAGGACAACATCCCTTAGTGTACTATAAACTTCAGGGAGTGCCAATGCCCCTAGATGTCACACCTTATACAGTAGGCTTGTGTTTTGTTTTGGGGTTTTGGGGTTTGTTTTTTTTAATTGTTTTTTTGCTTTTTTTTTAATAGTGTTATGGTTTATATTCATCACACAATACAAATGCTGGACAATTTAGTGAATCAGCATCAGCGTTGGCATACAATAAACATCGTGGCATATCACACACGGAAAATTAGAACATGTCCACAAATAGATTAGCGTTACCCAACAGCCAACACAGCTAACGCTAGGTAATAAATCGTGTTATCTTTAGCTTGTTAGCAACAGCGCTGAGCACAAACCACTACTACACAACAGTGACTTAGCAAACCAATTTCAACAGCCAATCACACAAACTAACATTATATAATAACGCTGCGTACATGTATCTAGGTAGACAGTTACCAGTCAACATACCTGATTTGTGGTGATAGTGAAGAGGTGCACCAGTGGACACAGAGAGGAAAATCCCGAAGACCAGCAACAGAGCAAACCTAGTACGGACCCCCATCCTTTTAGCCAAGCTAACTAAATGTTAGCTACAAAATAAACGTGTCTGAAACCGTTGATGGATGGTTGAAGACTAAATACTGCGTTTTATTCATTTGATCTTCGTATTATATACGCGTATCATACAAGTCAAGCATCTCTTTTGCGTTTAGCTTATGGCTACAAACCAGCTAACGACCTAGCTCCCAATGCTAACAGTTTTAGCTGACGACAGCAGTCACCGATGTCAGGTGTGGTGTTACGTCGTCCATACAGATCGACCGTAAATCATCACTTCGTCACCTATCATTGTGAAGGTGGATACGTGCATTTAATTGATAGTATCTTACAAAAAATATTCAGTATCTAGACTTTCATGAAACGCCTCTCATCCTCAGCGCCATGTTCCCAGACAACGTCACATCAGGAATGAGGCGTACGTCTATGAAAGATTGACAGGTCATTTAACCAATCCAACCAGCCAGAGCGCTAAAGATTTTTATCAGTCATACAAATCATATCCTTTAATCATTAAAGAAAGTCACCTGAAAACCATGTGAGGTTGGTTATGCTCTTGTGATGTAGCCTACTCATATTTGCCTGTAATAGACGGAATGTGGGCTGTAGGCTATTTATTACAGGTGAATTATACTGTGACAGGCAGCATGTCATTGAGGGAATGAGGAGTATGGAGTAGGAGTAGGCTACATCACCTATTCTGTTCAGATTTTGTCACAACTAGGTTTAAACTAGTTAAGTCATTTTTTTTACATATTAAGCATTTAAATAAACGTATAATTTAGAGCAATCTAACTCAATATGCAATTCAATTATAAATGATTTAATTGTAGTCTAAAGTAGTAGTCTAGTAGCCTCTTTGAAGAGATTAATGTTAGTGTTGACTGTCATGTTTAAATGTAATAATGCATGTATAAATTACTATATGTATATTATCAGATCAATTAGAAAAAAACAAAACCATAGTAATAGTAGAACTGTAGGCTATAATTATAATTATTACAATTAGGCCTATTTGTTCACTAGGCTACATTTTTCACAGGTAAATGTAACAAAATTAGTCTTTTACAAAATTAGTAGCCTATATCTTTTTTTTTACCCTTTATGTACCCTCATCTAAAATATGGGCCAGTGAGCATAATATAGCCGTGATTAAGTGATGAGGGAGGAGCGGGCTTTTGTAGCGGGGGAAATCTCTCTGGGTTTGAGGACAGATACATCAGGTTGCTTCTTGCTCTGTGGATCACAAAGTAGCAGGCGAGTGTTGGTGGCTCTGGCACAAACCAAAACAGGCAGAGGATACATAGGTTTTGAAGAGCTTAAACATCAACATAGAAGCACGGTGAGAATCAGACTTTGTCTTTGCATTTCATTTCATTATGTTTCAATTTGTTGTGCATTTTCATTTGTCACATTCTTATTATCTTTTTTTTCTAGAAACAGAATGAATTTTTGTTGTTAACATTTTGTGAACTTTATTTTTTGCCTTGATGCTGACCATTTATTGAATTTGTTCTTTGTATTGCTGCATTATTTGTGTGCCTGGGATTCCCAGGCACACAAGGACCATGGCATTTGCAGGGATGCTGAGCCAAGAGGACATCAAAGCTGCAGTACAGGCTTGTCAAGGTGAGTCAGACAAACCATGCTCAAATGAACAAATGAACATCCAAAATTAGCTATAAGTGATTTTATATGCAAACGTCATTCATACAGCCTGAGAGAGCCTGTTAGTTCCACTCTCATCCCCATTGGGAAAACTTGTATGGCATGTTGTTCACTGTGGGAACATGGTGCCTGTAGGTAACCAAGCAGCCATGGGGCAAGAGAGCAGTTACCACCCAGAAACCAGTGTTTATAATGAGCTTCCACATACTAAAATAGGGCAAAAAGCTTTTAATCCAAAAACACTTAATAATTTATCTGTACCAGTTACATCTGCATGGCATAGCAGATATGGCGTGACTGCTCATACTATTATGACCATGCCAAAAAGAAAATAAACACAACCCTCTTTAAAATTAGGGATGGTCCGATATGGATTTTATTTATTTATTTTTGCTGATATTAATATCTAATATTTGTCTTGCTGTTGTGGCTGATATTTGCCAATACCTATATTAAGATTTTACAGGTCTACAAGCCTGTTAACGTACAATAAAGTTGACAAATTAACTTTTTGTAAAAAATGTATTTAATTGGAATATAAACTATTTTTTGCATGATTGTGTTAACATTTAATTGCTATTCTATTTCATTTTATCCATTAGTCTGCTCAAAAAGACAGATCTGATGCACTGAAGGCAAAATGGGAATGACACCATCTAAATAGACATGTCTGCTCTCTCTAGCATGCTGAGTAAACGTCCCAAAAATTGCATTTAGGCTGTGCACCCGCCACCAGCCGCGAAGTCTAAAAGTGTTTTGGCTGCTTTACAGGCATAATGGCATGTGTTATAATGGTAAAAGACAGGGATGTGCTACAGGGGGCATATCAGTAAATGTCATTGCCTGATGAATGAAAGTCATCTGAGCGAAAGAGTACATGTGACAACTCTTTTCATACCCCTTTGCTATTCTGGTTTCTGCATTGACCCGCTCACTATATACCCGCATCTGTCTGCCTTTCCTCTTTTGGTCTTTTCTGTCCTATCTATGTGTCTTTGTAGCTCCAGGCACCTTCAACTACAAGACATTCTTTGAAAAAATAGGCCTGACTGGCTCAGACCACGCTGCTGGCCAGAAAGTGTTCACAGTCCTAGACCAAGACAAGAGTGGATATATAGAGGAAGAGGAGCTCAAGTAAGTTAATGCTTTGTAGATAATGTGTGTGTGTGGTCTTAGCGCCTGGGGCGGAGGTCACTGTATGAATGGGGGTGACATTTCGCTGTGAATGACACACAAAATGCATATATAGGGTGAATGCCTGTTACTGACATATTAAAAAGCTCAGAAAAATGAAATATGTTTAAAGATAATGTAATAACTGTTATTTGAATTTCTCACCAGGTTGTTGCTACAGAATTTCTCTCCAGAGGCAAGAGAGCTGACTGTGACTGAGACCCAGACGTTGATGGAAGCCGGAGATAAGGACGGCGATGGGAAGATTGGCATGGAAGGTGAATACAAAAATCTTGACTGTTGGTGATCCAAGTTCTTGTATAAATACTGGTCGTAATTTTTCTCTGCAGAGTTCTGTGACCTCCTGAAATAGCAAGATCACAACATCATTCCCGTCTTTCCAGATGATTAAGCAATAAGACAAAAGACTATGGAAGATTTGTACCTGCCTGTTCCTTGCCTTATAAATGTGATGCAAGAAAAAAAAAAAATGTGACACTGTTTAATTATGGACAGTTAGACAAAGACCACGTGTCTTTGTAATTTTCCCAAAAACTTTCCCTGGAATGTAAAAAATAAATGTATAAGGAAAAAAAAAGTGTTGTAATCTTTTTATTGACCAGATGTGTCCAAAACATAGGCCTATGCTTAAAATGTGAAAATACATAAATTTTTCATACTGCATTAAATCCAAAGTGGCTATTAACCATAGTGTTAGGGTTAATAACCCTAACAGGGTATATATTATATAGTATATAGTATATTAAAAGGTATTAATGCCATTATACAACAAGTGATGAGTATCAAAGGCAGAAGAAAGGTATGCATATGGACTTATGAGATTACTAATATATTAATAGTCAAATCACCACTCTAGGTGATTAAAAATATACTCATATACATTTTGAGTAATAGAAATCACATTAAAAAGTTATAATATATGTATTTAACTTCAAAGGAACACAACTAAAACTGTTATTTGGCATTAACTATTATGACTGTATATTGGGTGACCTTATTTAGGATGGAATTCAATACAATGCAAAGACTGTAGCTGCAGATGAGGAAACCCCCCTCAAGGGCCACAAGAGTGATATAACTGCTGTGACAGGGTTTCTGATGACTCATTATGATTTAAAGGAAGTCATAAAGTGTGAGACCAAAACTCAATGAAGAGATCATATGTGCCCTGACAACTCAGAAAAGACAGCCAGAGACATCCTTCCAAAAAGGCACGTGGAAAAAATGCAACCCTCAAAGTGCCTGTGTTGCAAACACTGTGTCCATGTGTCCAGTCTTGCAAATAGGCTAATTCATGTTTGCATTGCCTCTTATGGACAAACTGTAAGACCCCAGCTCAGCTTGAAACTCGAGACACTGCCCTATGTGTATCCATAAGGAGAAATATACTGTAGACATGCTTTAGGTAGGCTATAGACTAGTTAACGTCACAGGACAGCAGGCAGGAGAGGCAGCACATGTCTATCATCTGTGACCATCTCAGGGTTCCACTGCAGCTCAAACCCTGCCTTTATACAGGAATAGAAACTCCGAGGTCTGACCCCACATTTCAAAGAGAATCAGCAAGAAAATCCAAACGCATTGTCAGCAAAATCAATGTTGACAGCAACCACAAAACGTTTTAATAAATAAAGTATTTCTCACAACTTGTATGTATGTATTTATCTATCTATCTATTAATTTGAATTGCACAGACACGTGATAGACTTATTTGATAATGCGGGCCTATCACGCAGTCTTACAATGTAGGTCAATATCCTACATTGCATCACTGTTTTCACTTCTATTCTATACAGTGACAAATTTGCGACATCAAATCGAGCATCTTAAATGTTGGTCATAAATCACATGTGTGCCAGTGAAGTCAGTTAGCAGAGGGCCTGCTCGGGTTTCCACACGTCTAGCTATAGGCCTCCGCACACATGGTAGCATCCTCATTTGTTCACCTAAAAATAGGCCTAGACTACTAGACACATTTTTTCGAAACCCATGCATCTTGGTACCCGATACTGAGACTCAAAGCTCTGTAAATGGTGTTGCTCAAGGATATATAAGCGAGAGGGTTAAGGGCTCCTGGCATTCACTCGAGTCCGCCTTGGTTTTCACTCGCCTCAACGCAGCGCAAAAGGTGAGTGGACTGGAGGCCACACTTCTAAACTGCTACAAGGAAAGGGATTCAGACACAAGCAACAAGCTTTGGACTGGAGAGAGAAAACATAGTGAACATCTACAAGGAGCACGCGGCTGAAAACTCAAGAGATCAGAGGAACGGCGTCTTTGGATCATAAGCGCTCTTTTACTGTAGATAGGTTCGGCAGTGGATGATACAGATGGACGCATGTGCGTCACTGCGTTACTGAGCTACTTTTTGGAGGCTCTCCAGAGGAACTACCTTCTATTTAGATCTGAAGCTGAATCAACAGTTGGGATTAAAATAAAACCTCTAAATTCATCACTAGCTGAAGTGCATCCTAACTAAATCATTGCCTGGGATGTTTTGGTTATTATACAGCAAGTGGTGCAAGTTTGTTTTTTTGTGGGTTTTTTTTGGTAGCATACTAACAGAAAGTTAATTACATTAATATAGTGGGCTATTGGTATGGTTTCACTCACCATTTTTAGTTATTGTTTCAGTGTTTTTGACAAATTCACATATATTATAGAATCTTTATTGTATGTTATTTCCTGAACTAACTTTTGTTGTTGTTTTTAACAGAATAAAAAATGGCCTTCGCTGGTGTCCTCAATGATGCTGAAGTCAAAGCCGCCCTTGATGGCTGCGCAGGTAAGCAGGCTTTCTCTTCCCTGGCATGCACATGAGATCACAACACTGATATCATAAGCATTTCCTAACAGTTTATTTCTATCGGTTGATATTAATTAGCTGCATCCACAGAGGCTCAAATTCTCACTTTGGGAATGTGTTTCACAAACTGACAGGCTCAGTTCTCACATTACATCAACACTGTAGTGCAGTGTGAAACTTGTCCAGTCGCCCATGTTTGAACTAAGTCATAAAACAAATGTTGTATTGCAGCTGCTGACTCCTTCGACTACAAGAAGTTCTTCAAGGCATGCGGCCTGGCTGGCAAGTCCTCTGATGAGGTCAAGAAGGCCTTCGCCATCATTGACCAGGACAACAGTGGCTTCATTGAGGAGGAGGAACTGAAGTAAGTACAGGAAATGCACTGATTCTAAGGCCAGGGAAGCCCTATAATGCAAATGTCAGTGGGATTAGCCTTAAAACTGAAATATTTCTCTTAACTTTACATTTGTTAGAATGGCCTTGAAAATTTATAGAAACCACAATTTTGTATACAGCTGTGAGTAATGGAAAATGTTTTGTTTCTTAGGCTGTTCCTGCAGAACTTCTCTGCTGGTGCCAGAGCACTCACCGACAAGGAGACCAAGGCTTTCCTGTCTGCTGGTGACAGCGATGGTGATGGCAAGATCGGAGTTGATGGTAAGTTTACTTTGAAAATTATCACACCATTGGATCAACACACTATCTGGCCCGATAAAAATCTTATACACAATACCCACTTATACACAATTTCTAATGGAATCTAAATCTTTAGATAAAAGTAATAAAGTAAATATTTAAATACAAATAAATCAGATTCTGCACTTCACATTTTAATTGATCCAATTCACAGCTTCTTGGTCAAAGAATGGCTTCAATAAGGGCACCTTTTTGACTTTACATTCTAATTGAGCTTTGTTCCTTACTAATAAACATTTTATTCTACTTTTACAGAGTTTGCCGCCCTTGTAAAGGCATAAATTTCCATTGACCAAGAAATACTTCTTTTCATGGAACTGCGAACTCCTTGCAAGACTCAGTATCATCAGCTGAAAGAATATTTTTTATACCTTATTTATGAGTTGCCTGCGGACTGTTTCTCAACATTCAAACACATATTTACTGCCTATGTAAATATTACTGTGTTAATGTTTTGAAAATGATTTGTGCAAATTGTACAACAGCAAATGCACTTTTGAGGAAGAGTGAATAACCAGGAATAAATACTCTTTTGGTGTAAAGTGATTTGAATCTAGGCGGTCATTTTTTGCATGGACACAGTTTACTGTTTAGCTTTATAGTGATGACAAGGCAGCTGGTGGAGGAAAAGGCCTACAGCTCCCTTATCTTATTGCTCTTGTGAATCAGTGAGATCCACTGAAAGATTGATGGGCCGATTTAATAATTGGTTAATGGGACAGGGGAGTGGTCACTGGACTAAAGCCAGGATACCACACACCACATGGAGGGGGCCCTGCTCACTAGCTCACTCACTCAACAAGCTTTTCACCCAATAGCTGTCACACATCCTGCAATGAGCTGCTCTGGTCCAAGGGCTTTTTCCTGCTACCAACTGCTGTGTAGTCAATTAGGTGATGTGCTGTGGCAACAGGAGGGCTATTCACAGTCACTGTTGCATCAGCAAGTCCTTTCAGCAGCAGCACGAATCTGGTGCAGAGTTGCAGATCTTTAGCGAACTCAGGACTTCTTAAATCATCTATTTGACTGTCTCTATCTCCACTCTCAAGACGGTGACATTCATAAGACTCCATGTGAATGAAGGCAGCTTGTCCTTCATACCAGAATTCAGATGGGGGACTAGAGTTCAGATATATCACAATTTTAAAGATGATCAAATTACATGGTGGTCTTGTTACTGTAAACTAGTGGGCAAAACAAGTGCCTACTATTTAACTTACATAGCAATGCTGCCACCTTCTGGCTTCAACTGTTTTTCCTCAGTTTGAAGACAAGTAGAAAGTCAATGATAAATTCTGAAGAAAATAATGAGAAATTGTATTTAATTTTGGGAGTTTGAAAATACAAGAGCTAGAGTAAACATTTATTTGTTTCACATTTTTTCTGCAACCTAAAATGCATTACTATAGCAAGGGTGGTTATTTCAAATGACCTGACAATTAAAAGGGAACCTAACCATTTATTTTGAACTAAACAATACTAGTCAATACAAAATAAACAGAACAACCAATAAATGCCACTTACACAGAGATCAGTGTCCACCCTCTAGAGCATGGTGTGTGCATTTCCAATTCACCCTCCTCAGCAGTGGCCAGGCCTATTCTTAGCGCAGGGCAGAGGGGGGATATCACAGACTTCTTCAAACGCACCTTTTAAGCGTCTTCATTTGTGAAACTTAAAATAGAGCTGGTCTTTTTTCGCCAACCCCCTTCTTCTTCACGCGGTGTCAGTTGTCTTGTGCCCGGTGTTCGGATGGAGAGGAAACTATAAAAGGTCATCAGGAGCAGCGGGTAAATCACTGCAGCCGACTTGAGTCTTGTCCGTGTCATCCGTACCCTACAAACAGAAGACAGGAGGTGAGTGAAAGACAAGAAAGGAAAGAAAAAGGAGGAAAAAAGTGGGATATGCATTTGCCATCCGCTGCATCACTTTTGAGGAAACATTTGAACTAAAGGATTTATGAGGGATGCGTGGAGATGAGGATTACGCTACTACGAGAGCTACTGTTTTATAGTAGCCAATGGAACTTATCTTTAAATTTGAGTTACTACTTTTGGATTTTAAATTCTGTTTAATTCAAGTCAAGTTTTCAAAATTCATTGCTGATTCTATTTAGTTTATTTTTTTTATATTTAAAACTCTTGCTCATGCTTATATTATAATTTTTTGTCTTTTAGATCACAATGGCCTTCGCAGGTGTACTGAATGATGCTGACGTCGCTGCAGCCCTGGATGGGTGCAAAGGTGGGACAAAAGACTTACTTATAACTGTGTATGATTACTTGTGTATTTTATTACTGTGAATATATTTTTTGTATTTGTGGAAAGTATAGTACATTACACCATGTGTTATGTAGACGCTGACACATTCGACCACAAGAAGTTCTTCAAGACTTGCGGTCTGGCTGGCAAGTCCGCAGATGATGTCAAGAAGGCCTTCGCCATCATTGACCAGGACAAGAGTGGCTTCATTGAGGAGGATGAACTGAAGTAAGATAGCCGAACATACACATACCTGGAACAACAAAGTCATAACAAAAAGTATATTTTAGTTAGTTTGCCTTATAGTCACTTGTATTTATACATTATAGCCAGTGTGCACATTCTAGTGTTGCAATATAAAACCGTGAAGTTGGAGCTGTGTCTTAAAGAAACCAAAGAATGTATAGTTTGCATGCCTTATGGGCCAAGGTCACTTATTCATAGCAAGCCATTCAGGTGCCTGACAGAAGATTCATGCTCCTCCACTTGAAAACAATGCACACATAACTGTTGTCTTTACATGTGCACATAAACATATTATGACTAACCAGTGTTTTCTGTGTGTGTCTCCAGACTGTTCCTGCAGAACTTCAAGTCAGGTGCACGCGCCCTGACCGACGGTGAGACCAAGGCTTTCCTCAAGGCCGGTGACAGTGACGGAGATGGCAAGATCGGCGCTGATGGTGTGCATCCTGTAAAACACATTCTCCGGATGATTGTCACAAAATAGATTGACCAACTGTTCTGTCTGTCTGTGTCTTTTGCAGAGTTCGCTGCCCTGGTTAAGGCATAGAGTGGCAACCGACCAAGACCTGCTCTAATGGAACCACCTCCCCTTTTCATCTGATTATATAAATAATTTTTATACATTTGCTTGAGAGACAATTCCTCCTATGCAACACACTGTCCAAAAATGATTGTGAATGTCGCTCGGTTGTGTTCATGTCTTAAATATGAATTTTGCTTATTGTAAAATTTATGATGCACTTTCCAGGAAAGAACAGTTAAAAGAATAAATATTCTTTTGCTATGGTCCAGAATCTCCTTTAATTGACCTTAAAGTTTCCCTCTGCAATGGTACAATACTAACATACAGCAAAAATATATAGTAACAGAACTATGTTAAAGCTATTATCTTATTTTTTTAATAAGACACGTTTTGTGTGTTGACAAAGATTATCCCTATATAAAACAATTAAATTATGATGAACAATACAGCCTTGTGTCCAGACTCCCCACACACACATAAAAAATGTTATTTGCAAAATTATTTAAGTTTCATGTTTTGTTTTTATATTTCTCTATTTAATGTATTTATACACTGCCTATACACCACTTTTGTTGACAGACTGTTTTGTAATGTGTTTTATTCTGACAAATAGATACTGAAGTAAACCTACCTGATAAATTCAAGTTGTGACGCGAGTACGAGAATGACTACACGGATCTGCCACGAGATGGCAGTACATCAACTCTGTGAAAGACAGATGT
>KN483807.1:26334-46621 GCA_000787095.1 Periophthalmodon schlosseri | reverse complement strand
AAATATAATTATCTTAACTGTGTTTTAATAAATTGAGTAGGCACTTTAAACTTTTTTCAGATTTAAAGGTGAAGTATGTAATTTTCTGGTAGAGGGTATGTTCCACTTATTGTCAGTGGGGTTGCCTCTCCACAGATCTGACTTATCATTTGGCTTAGTGACAAGTGGCAACCTGCTTGTCTCCATGGAGATTTACAAGTTTAATGCCATACTGTGGGACATTGTAGGACTCTCCATGTCCATTTGTTATAGTAAATATAGAGAAAATCATAATTGTAAAATGAACAGTCTAAAAATACAATTTATTCAAAATGTTGGGTAAATGTAACCTAAAGCATCTTTACATAATTTGACATTTTTAGTAAATTTAGTTTAAAATTTTGGTGATCTTTAGAAAATCAAATCAATGTTTTCTTCAAGTTCCAAATAAATGATACAATGTTCCAGTGTCATGTGATGTTATTTAAATAGAATGTTTATGTTTTCAAATGATGTGATTAATATTGGATGAAACCACATGTTGTGAAATGTAGAGTGGAGCTGTATTTTATTATATTATTGCCTAATTGAATCTTACCAAATATAGAAATAAATAGTCAGAGGTGGTGGAGTAGCCAAAAATTTTACTCAAGTAAGAATAACATTACTTCAAAATAATATTACTCAAACAGAAGTACAAAGTTCAAGAAATTAATCAAGTAAGAGTGAAAAGGTATTTGGGAAAAGTACAACTCAAGTAAGAGTAACTGTCTGGGATGTAGCATCATAATTTTAAGTTAATGTAATGTGAAGTACAAAGCCTTAAATAATGCACAAAATCTGGTATTTTCAAAGGATAGACACAAAAATTAGAAAAAATAAATCATATCTGAAGGAGCGGGTCAAGAAACACAAATGTTCAAATCATTTCATATTGTCAACATAAAGCTTTAGTCGCTTATAGACTCACTGACAGTGGGAAGAGTAACCATAATTTACTCAAGTAAATGTAACTGAATACTACCCACCTCTGGTAATAATCTACATAAATATCACATATTAGTATTGTATAATTGTGTATGACGTCAGTAGGTGGCAGCATAAGCCCATAGACTGACAGCTCATATGACTTTTAGACGTTTAGAAAGAAACAAGAGTTGTACTCACATAATTAATGTAATCCACATTATGTAAATGTGTCTCTGTATTTGGCCCACTCTTCAAAACCATGAGGATTAGCCAGTCAGAGGCAATTGAGGCACAAAACTTATACTTAAAGCCACAGTATGTAACTTTTTGCCAAAATTTTTTTTCAAAAATTAGCATTTTTATTTTTTCATTATGGGTGTGTTTATTGCACTGAAAAAACATTCTTACTGTGAGTGGGCTTGCACCTCCATAAACCTGACTCTTATTATTTATTATTTGGCCTGGAGGAGTGTCTGCTCCCACATGTTTCCATGGAAATGTTGCCTCTTTGACTATAATTTTCCACCATCTGGCACAAAACTTTTCTATTTCCATGGAGAATGTTCCAAACTATGGTTTTAACATTCTGTTTCCATGGAATCATGCAGTTCACTTTCCACGTCCAGAAAGTTACACATTATCACTTTACGTAAGAGTGAAACATATTACTAAAGTAAAACTACTCAGTTTTAAAAAAGAATAAAAATTTATTTGAGGCAATGCAAGAGGGGGTATTATGATGATGATTTTATTTTATTTTTTAAATTTTTATTTATTTATTTATTTATTTATTTATTTATTTGTTTGTTTGTTTGTTTGTTTGTTTTTTTATGAGAAAGACATGCCTGAAGAGGTTTGAGATCTGTGCATGTTTGAGTATTTTAGCAGACTCTCCCGGGCCCTGCAGTTAGCTGTGAGATTCTGCCCAATGCTCAGCCCACAAACCTGTCATCCATGCTAAATATACAAAAATAGGATACAAAACAATACACTACAACTTCACAAACCTGATGCAATGTGCAGTAGTTTTATTAGCGGGATGCACGCTGATTGTGCTGTGTATAGCACTCTAAAGGGGGAGTGACTTAAGGCAGACAGCAAAAGGAGGGGTGACTCAAAGCATCAAAAACAAAAATGAAACTTATAAACGTATTAATACGCTGTTTTTAGTGAATATAGCATTTTCAAAACAATAAAAGGTTACATGGTGATCTCTATATGTTATGTATTAACAGTTAATGACTTATGGTGTTGTGTACAAGTCTTTTTCAGAATACTGTTACATATTTCACCAAGTAATCTCATTTTATGTGGCTTTCTAGCTTGTAACTTTTTACTAACCTTAATGTACATAAGCTGATGTTGTCTTTTGTATAGTCTATTTCTGGAATTCTACACCCTGGTTGGGGACAACATGCTGACACATTTACTGAATTGTCTATTCATGTGGGGTCCCCGTTCAAATAAACTGAGAAATGAAATAAAAATAAATAAAATGACCAGCAGAGGGTGCTCTCATACTCCATCTCCATGTGTGTCCACAGAGGGCGCTGTCAGACACAGTGAGTATCTGGCAGATGCCGTTTAATCAGATCAGGCTCATTATGAGTTTATCCCTGTGTCGTATGAAATCATATCAACCAATCACATCAGCACATCTGCCCTATGCCCCGCCTCTAATCCCATTTGCTCCAATACGGCTACTTATCCTCCACCCCCACTGAGAGCGCACCAACCGGTCCTCCTCTACACTACCAGAACCTCATCTACACCACTATGACCTCCTCTGCACCAGTGTGTCCTCCTCTGCACCAGTGTGTCCTCCACTCCAGCACCAGGTCCTCCTCTATACCAGCAGGCCCTCTTCAGCACCAACATGTCCTTCTCTGTACCACCAGGTCCTTCTCTTTATCAACCTGTCCTTTGTGCCACCAGGACCTCCTTTGCACCAAAATGTCTCCTCAGCACCAACGCGTCTCCTCTGCACCAACGTGTCCTCCTCTGTACCACCAGGTCCTGCTCTACCAACGTGTCCTCTTCTGTGCCAACGTGTCCTCTTCTGCACCGCCAGGTCCACTTCTGTACCAACAGGCCCTCCTCTGCACTACCAGGTCCTGCTCTGTACCAAAGGGTCCTCCTCTGCACCAATATGTCCTCCTCCACACCAATATGCCATCCTCTGCACCACCAGGTCCTCCTCTGTATCAACCTGTCCTCTGTACTACCAGGACCTCCTCTGTTCTCTTTTCGCCAAAAACAGCATATTAAAATGTATAATTAGTTTAAATTAAGTTTGCCCTTGCTCTCTGCACTAAGTCATTCCCCCTTCAGATTATTATCACAGCACAATCAGCGTGCATCCCGCTGATGAAACTACTGCACACTGCATCAAGTTGTCAAGGTACTGTGTACAGATTTGTATCATGCTTTTGTATATTTATGGAAAATTGACGTGTGGGAGCATAGGTGACGTAGGCTTGTGGGCGGAGCTTTGTACAGGCTACCGTATGGAGGGTTTGAATAAGGCCCGGGAGAGATCGCTAGATTACTCAGACATGCATGGATGTTTTTGATGAGAGAACATTATACATTTTTAAGGTGAGGGCCAGATGAGTTTGGGGATTATGAGTTTACTTTCGAAAATATCTTTTAAATGTGAGAAAACAGACCTGTGGGAACATAGAGCCCTTTTTTCTAAACTTTCTAAGAAACATAGGACCATTGGGCTTTGGGAACACATAGTCGGGTGACCATAGGTACCCCCCCAAAGCAGACCATAAACAAGGGACCTGCCTGTATCAAACATACTATTAAAATACAAATTTTAAATTTGAGTTGACTAAAACCATTATGGATTGAATCGATTGAACTAAAAGTAAATATTTTTGGTCAAAAGGTCAGGACTAACTAAATGTCTTAAATTTCTTAAATTGTTGTTTCCCAAAAGACAAAAGGGTGACTCATTCAAAACACAATAATATGATATAACACCAAACAGTGTGATGCTGTGAGATAAGGACAGCTTTAGCACTAGAGCAGCTCTGTGAGGCCTCGCCCTCCCTCTGCTCCATGGGGACACACTCTGTTCCATCATGTCTCTGTGTCCAGGTAACGGCCCATCCCCTGTGTCTCCCATGTGTCCCCCGCGTGTCCCCCTGTGTCCTCTGTGTCCCTCTGTCCCACAGCATCAGGCTCCTCATAATGAGCCCCGCCTGAGTCCTTTGACAGGCCATGGCTAACTACAAACACACTGTACAAAATCATCAGGTTTACAGCTTACCCAAGTGTTAGTCATCTATCTGAAAGTAAGAAAGTGTTTTTCAATCTATTCTTGAGCAGTAACAGCACCTGTTAATGAATAAATGCAAAATAGACTGGTTTAATGCCATACTGTGGAACAAGGGGAAGCACTTATATCTCTATGAACACAAGCAGGTGGCAGAGCCTTTATAACTTACATAGTGCACCATTAATGTAGGCTAAACAGCCAAACAGAACAACAGAAATGTAAGTGCTGTAGCCTAAATGCCAGTCTGCATGCACTGGGTCAGGTGCTCTTGGTGTTGCCATCATCACTATTGTTCCATATTCCACACCGACTAGAGGAAAAAAAACTTGACTCTGCTTGTCTTAAGGATTTAAAGTATGTTTACTGGAGAATATTTGCTGAGTTAAATCAGAATGTATTTACCTTTCCTTAACTAGATTGACAATCTACAGGAGAGCAGGGGTCCAGAGCTGACCTACATGCTTGGAGTGAGTGGCCTGATGAACACAGTCACTCTCACTATGAGGCACACTGTTGAACAAACCTGAACAAGACTAACTTAAAGATCCTATATTATGCGAAATTGACTCTTGTGAGCCTTAAGCCATGTTATAATGTTGTTAGCTCATCAAAACTAAACTAACTTTGACTAATCCTTTATTATTAGTCTGTCTACATCTCCAAAGCTCAAAATGCTCTTTTCCACCTTGTGGTGTCATGAACTGGTAGTTTTCAAGTTAACAGCTACATTTTACCTTTTGTTCAGTAGAGGTGGACAACTCCAGAGCTGAAATTATCCAAATGATTCTAGTGAATGTGTTTAAAAACTCAGTGGAGCACTTCCTGTATTACCACATGACATCACAAGATGGAACAGAGTGTTTTCTGTTTGAGAGAAGAACTAAGTATGCAGGTTGTTTCATGTGTGAATAAAACAAAACTCCAGGTATGTTTGAGGAAGAAACATTGTAACATACATCAGAAAATAGCGTAATATGAGCCTTTTAAATCTAAACCCACACTAAACTGGGCTATATGGAGTCAGAGCTAAAGCAGTTCTAGACATGGACTAAACCAAGTCTAAACAGGGACTGAATGAACCAGTTCTAAACCAAGGCTAAACTTGGACTTTAAAGAGACCTTAGGACCACCAAAAGTATGCAATTCTTATTGTTGGTGTTCACATTTGTGTTGCAACTGTACCAAAGATGGCAGTATTTCCTGCTCTTTCAGTGGTCCCCGGACCCCGCTGCCGTACGTCGTGACGCTGCCTGAACGTGGGGTTTCCAAGCGCTGAGAGCAGGGTTACCGCGCCATAGTTGCCAAGTCCACTCATATCTAGCGACTTCGAGCTTCTTTTTGGAAATGTACTTATAAAGTTTGGAAGTCATGGGTTCCGTTTTGGGGCTTCTTTCTGCTGGTAGTTGTGTCTTATGGCAGAGATGATATTTTAGAGTTTGTTTTTTTCATGCAAATTCACCTAGTAGCCTAATCACCAAGTTGTAATGCCACTAATGGTGTAAATGGTGTCATAGTAAGGCCAGTATGTCTATATAATAATTATAACCAAACTATGTGGCAAAATAACATGTTCGCACTCGTACAGTTCGTTGTATGATGTAGTTGGCCTAAAAAATACAGTTCGAATACTTCATTATTATCATAAATACACTGGTGACATAGACTAACTTTACAAAACTGACTCAATTATAAAAACAATAGGATGTTCACCATGTTGTTTTTATTTTGTGCTTATTTTCATGAGGGTGGGTTTTGGTCGCTCTCTCTTGGGTGCTATAGACAGGCCTGGTTGCGTGCTTCTCTCGTGAGATCTGGCAACCCCGCACCGCGCCCATCTCTGCCGTTTCTCCGCTGTTTCTCCGCTGTTCCTCCGCTGTGCTGTTTGATGGCCGCAGGAAGACGCCGCTGAGAGCTCGGACAGAAGGACCACACCGGGGGACGGCTCGCGTCGGTGGGAACGACCTAAAGGGATTTAATCTTTTGTTGGATCTAGTGTTTTTATCCAGCTGAACGTTTCTACGGGACTCCGACGTGTATTTGTGGTGGACAGCGCCCAGTCTCTGAGCCGGTGTGTCTCCCCCCCTCGGCGGGTCAAAAACTGGGTGCGGGGAGTGCCGCTCCTCGGTTTTGCCAAAATTCGCCAAATCTGAGCCCCCAGACGGAGAGGAGGCGATCTAATACCGCGCACAGTCAATGTGAGAGGAAGCACGGAGACCACCGACTGAAAGCGGGTAAGGCCAACTTCACTGTGGATTGTTTGTGTAGATGGCAGAGATGAACCAAAAGGGTTAACCTGGTTCCTCGTTAGCCACTGTTAGCTCTCTGCTAAAGCTCCCATTTCCAAGAGTGTGGGTGGGAGCGAGCGTCGGGTAAATAAGTATTCTGTCTGTATAATACTTCACAAAGGAGGAGCTAATATAGCATTTCATAAGATAATTTCCCCTAATGTTCCGGGCCTGGATGAGGCCTAATGTCTGGGTGTAACTCCGGTAGTGCAGACGGCGCAGACAGGCCCTGCTCCGGATACACTCTGGTGTGGTCTCGCTGACAGTGGGTTTTGGGTACTTCCATATGCATTTAGTGCAGCACAAACGAATGATTTATGCAGCTTAATGCAGCTGACGACTAGGCCCAAGTAGAAGTGAGGACCTCTATAAAACCACCTCCACCGTCCCCATAGAAAAGCGGAGCCGTGAGCACACGTACAGCGGCAGTACTAGGCGTCTGTGCGCTGGGTTCGGAGGTGACCTTACACCTCTTGTGTTTTTGGGTTCTCTAGAGACGGCCGGTCAGTGGGTCAGCAGCGCCCCGCTCAAAGGCCCTGTCTGGTCGAAGACTCACCTAAAAGGCCCCTAGCTGACATACGGCTGATATAATGGCCAGCCTTTGGTGTGATGGCAAATGGACGCACATGACGGAAGCGGACCATGCACTCTGCACTATTCAAACCCTTTCGTGTCACGTGCTCAAGCAGCTGTAAAAGCAACATTTGCGTTACGTGGGTACAAATGAAGTAGTGCACAAACGGTCGCAGTGAGCATCCTCACCACAGAGTGTACTGTCCAGACCCGCTCTGACCCGTGTCAGGTCGGTGTAGTTTGTGTTGAGCTGGGGAGGGAGCCCTGGCAGAGGTGCAGTCTTGAGTTTGACGGACTGACCGTGTGCATGTTTAAGTGTAGCCTGGCCTCTCTAATGGGATTGGGTCAATCTGGTTATATGCACCGGGGCTGGGCTAGCGGCTACCGCACTTATCCAGGCACGCGCGCCTCTGTGCTCTGCATTTTACAAACCATGCTACAAACCTGTACTAACCCTGAGGGTGTTCGCATCGGAATAGGTTATTTAGCCAGGATTTGTTTTACGAAGCTAGCTGCCTAGCGAGTGGGATGGGCCATGGCCCGTGCTATGCTCTCCAGCGTGAGCACCGCCTGTGCCCGCTGCTCAAGCCGCACCGACCTGCGGACAGAGCGAGGACAGACCGAGCATGAACGCGGTGTGTGGGGCAGTGGATGGCGTAATGTCGCACTCTCTAAAGACTTATTTGTGTTTAGTGATTTAGAGACATGTATTGATTAGGCCATCGCCCCCTCGCCTCCACGAATGAATGAGTTCCTGTATTCTGAGCCTCAGCAGCTGCAATGAACAAGATGGCGTTTGAAGCCTTCTTTATGAGCTCTTTTCCTCTCTGTGAGGGAGACAGCTGCCGAGCAGCGGAGGCACCTTGCACGGCTCATCTGTGATCGGAGCTTTTTAAGTAACCGGCTTTAATTGTAGTTACGTAGAGGCCCAGTGACAGGGCACGGGACTGCCCCGCTGAGAGCCGTGGAGCATCTCCTGGGTGCTCTCTGTGCTGTGCCGTTTCATTAGGCCTACTGTACGGTGCTTTATATAGGCCCGGCATACCGCACAGGACAGTCTACACATGCAGATGGGCTTTGTGTCAAATATTTCCTAACAACCCTGCTAAACAGCGCTGCAGCCTGGCCCCGCCCACCCTCTCCAGATAAGTGGTGGGCCAACAGTCTTTTTCGTGCAGTTGATAGAACTCCACCGACGGAAGACGCCGTTTTCATTTTATCGTCATTTATCGGGGAATCTAAATACATTTGTCGCCACTCATATTTCTCGCACGTTATTTGGTAATTAGCAATTTAACACTTTTTGAGGCGAAAACAGCGGACAGCTATCGCAATGCGTGACGTATCCTCAGCTATCAGCCAATGGCACATCTGGAAATATTCTCGTGCCAACTCAGACGCCGTCCACCTGTTCTTCAACTTTTGCCGCGTGGTGGTGGCGTTATGTTAACGTAAAATATTACGGCTTTGTTGTCTGCAAATGTTCACCATCTTCCAACACTCGCATTATTCTTATTTGAAGCCGATCTCCAGTTGCTGTTTGTGTTGTGAGTGAACAGCTGTGCGGTGCTGGTCGCTGATTGGTTCGCTTGCCTGAAAATTTGACATGTGAATTTAGTGAAACTGTGCAAGAATCTGGAATGGCGACAAAGCGGGTCTCGTTGAGTAAAATATATTCTACTTAAATGTTGAACTCTGTGTCCTCAGTCGATGGGGACCTATATATTCACGAAAGAAAGCAGATAGACTCTCGACCCACCGCCTAAGATGTGTGCTCTGCACTGACAGGGCCCCGCGCTCTAAATAAAGCCTCTGTTGTCAGTTGTTTGAGTTATTTTTAAGCTGCCTGTGATAAATGTTGGATAATGGTATTAACTTTTTAATCCGACATGTGGATGGCCCTCTGGGATTATAGGATTTGTTGACTGATATGGTCATTTTCACACATGCAGAAGTGAGGGAGAGGTGACACATATCCCTGACCTCAGAATGAGAAAGATCTTGTTTTAAAATGAGTTTTTTTATACAGAATGTAGAGGTGTACCGTGTGCATGTTGACACTTGTCATCTTAGCAGAGCATTGTTCCGCCCTGTGTGAGTCTGCAGTGTCTGAGATGATGACAGCCCAGCAGATCACAGGTCTTTTGAATAGTCAAAGTGAGTGACCGCTGCACCGTACAGTGTACCTGCACTTTGCATGTACCAGCTCTGCCCCTGCCCCTCTCCACCAGAGCCATACATTTGCATATCACACTGCATGTTGGTGGTGTGGTGATCTTTGAATAACAAGGTAGTGGTCAGCCATGTATGTACTTGTGTACATTTGTGTATGGGAAAGATGTGTGTACTTGTCTGCTGGATTTGGCTAAAGTTGGTTACAGCTTACTCCATTGTTGTGGATCAGCTTTAGATTGAATGAGCTGTCTTTTTCTGAGTGGTTTGAACAGGAGCCTGGTTGATCATGTGTAGGATTCAGTTCAACTCAACTAGACACTAGACTAGAATGTTACTTGTACAGTATCCATCCCCCAGGTTATCTGCAGACTATTAAATAGAGCACAATGAAGAAGCAACTCCAGGTACATGCAGTGTCCAACAGAGGAGACGTTGGGCTGTAGTTCTCAGATTAAAGTAATTTTAAAGGCTACTCTGTCAGTGACATAATGGACTGCTAGCTCCTTAGCTGAAAATTATGTCTGTTCTGTCCCATATCGGTGTCCTGTACTTTGGCTTATGTAGTACCCAATAACAAAATATACCAGTGTAGAGACTGAAAATGACATTTATTTCCTTTAAACATAAATACAATATGATAAAACTATATATGGTGTACTGTTATTCTTCAAGTAGCTCCAGAGCATGTTTGTATAAAGACAACTGAATTAATTATAATGACACTTCTGGGCCCACATGGTCTTAGTGCTGCTAGCTGCCATGTTCCAAATAAGAAGTGGTCATGGGCACTCTTCCAGATCCATCGTCTCTGGCTCAGTTTCACTTTAAATTGTTACCCCTCTCTTTCTAACTTCTGCAGTGAGCCTTGCCATTTTAGTCTTAAAATGTTCATATTAACCCGCTCTACATGATCTTGGGGTTTTTATTTTGCTATTGTGTCCACAAGATATGGACATCAATAACAAACGAATCAATCTTTTCCCAAGGTCACTCCTGCTAGCATTAGCAACAGGTTTGATTCACAGTGTTGCTAAGCCCTGCTTCATACTTCGAGCTATGACTGGAACCCAGTCTAGTGGATTTGTTTTTTTCTGACTCAGCACCGATATTTGATAACAGTATTGGTACCTGTATCAAGGCATCCCTAGTCCTAACTTGACTGTCTTAAGGAACCTTGTCTATAGGAACTATATGTATCTTGCGCTCTTACAGTATTAAAAATTGCCAGTGCCTTAACCTGCAGATAGAGGACACATACAAGTTTTTCTCATTCTCAGTATATGGACAGGCCATGTCTCATGTGAAACCTCAGAACTTCCAAAATTCAGTGCTATTCCACTGGCTCTTGGGTGTAGATAGGTGTGCCGCTTTGGTGCCATTAAGCCCAGTATGCACCGGGAAGCTGTAGGAAGCCGGCAGTAGGTGGCGCTGTGGGCAGTGCATGTCACTTTGACCTGGAGAGTGTCATCGGTTCTGTCTCTCAGGAGGAGTTCTTGACTGCACTTGGTGGAGGGCAGGCCAGATAATTACTATATCAACTTATCATTCAATATATGAAAGCTGGAACAATATGTTTTTGGGGTCAATATTTATCGGGTGTTCATTTTCTTTGCTTACTGGAAACTTTTACGTTATTTTTTGGCTATACAGTAAGATTTAAATGGTTGAATTAATAACTTCTGTGATTCATTACAAATGCAAACTAAGTACTATAGGGTTTCAGTCGGCTGTTTATTTATTGCAGCTCATGATTTTTTAACCATATTGTACATTTAGAATATTTTTTTGTGGTTTAAATCTGCTCTTAGGTTATATTATGACAGTGGTATAAATTGGTTTCAATATTATCGTTTATTCTCTATTTGGTTCAGCAATATATAGAACTTCAAAATTTGTTATCGTGACAGGCCTAGTGGAGGGAATACTTCTCAAAGATGCTCTGATTGATCAGGATCAGGGGGAGCAGACGGCAGTGTGTCATGGTGGAGGACAATTCAATGGGAAACACAACTTTCCCCCTCTTAAGATGTTTCCTAGTGCATTATGTGAAGTCTGTCCCTTGGACAGAAATTCCTGACGTATCAGAGCGCTTCTTGAGAAAGACATCCGCCGCCGGTTACACATTTTGACACTGACTGTCCAAATCAGTTACATGCTTCCCACAGCGCCACCTTCTGCCGGCTTCTCCGGGTGACGGATTGGTGTGCACACTGATCTTAATGGCCGAGTGTGTTTCAATGATCCAGAGGGCAGGGCTCTATTTGTTTAGACTCTTTGGCCATAACATAAGTTTGAAGTTTGAACATAAGTGTTTTATAAATCATAGGAAAAATGCTCGATATTCAAATTTTGGATACCTTCAAAGCACATTGCCTACACCCTCTTACTTTATGAACCAATTTGTTTTTTTTCAGTGCCATTTATGGATCCACTAGGTGCTGAATGCTTGTCAGGATGTGCAATCCGTTAGTGACTTTTGGAGGGGCAAATGAATGGAGCGCTAATCCTGTCAGCCCCACCATTGTTCTAGTTTCATACAGCTAAGTGGGTTATGGGACCTGGGGCGCTGGTTCTACTGTAGCCCACAAGGACCATGGCCCTGTGTCTACTGAACTAAATTAGAAAAACATTCTCATCTTTGTTCAATATGTGAACTAATTTGCTTCATGTTTTTGCCCTAGTGGGAGGCTTTTTGTTGAACAGCAATCTCCTCCTATGTATTTACCATCAGAACTATGGGGCTGTACTGTGGTTTTGGGTGGAAGCCAAATGTGAAGCACCTGACTGAACCAAAACAAACGACATACTTAGGTCAGTTTTAGCAGAAATGGAAAACGTGTCCATGTTATAATAAAGACCTTTGCATTCATGGGAAAAAATGTCTGTGCTTTTCTTTCATCTATATTCAGCAAGCCGAGGGTTGTCAAAAGTGTCAATACCCAAATATTAATTGATACTAAAACTAAAATTGAAACTGGACACTCATTTGAACAAGTATCGATACTGAAATTCTTATTTGTCTGAAATGTTCCACACAATGGCATTAAACTAGGCAGTCTCCATGGAAACAATTTAATCATACTGTGGAACATTCTAGGGAAAATAATTCAAATTTATGAGACTAGCAGATGACCTTCCACCAGAAAACTTACATAGTTTTATTTTGTTAAAATTACAGTATATTGTCAAAAAATGTTTTATATTATCATTATGGTATTGAAATTGGGACTAGAAATTATTTAAAACACTAACTTTGGTTATCATGTCAGTTGACAGAAATAACATCAGCTGGGGTGGTTGGGTGTGTGCCTCAGCTTGAACTGTTAACTCTCCCAAACAGGAAATGGTGAAGACTTATTTTGACTCTGAGCACACTGATGCACACTGCTCACTGTACAAATTTTGAGAGGGTAAACATCCCAAGACCAGCCCAGATACAGTCCCTCATAAGTCCTCCAACTGACTCCTTTCCCTCTTAATGTACCAGAGGTGTGCAGTGGCACTGCTACTGTCAACATAAAGGTCATTTAAAAAGTGCCTGAAATCCCCTGGTCACTGCTCCCACCTCCTCTGGGTCTCAGGCCAAAGCCAGAGCTGTCCAATCAGGTGTGTTTATTCAATGACACATGACAAGGAGCTTGTTGGTCATTTATTATTTAGGAAAATCAAATCAAAACTCTCTAACCTCAGATGAACAGAGTTTAATGCTTCACTCATTGATTCTGGTGAAGTCCACCATGTTTCTCAGTCCTATGTGTTTGTTTTGTTTTCAGTGCTAATCCGCCATGTTTGTTTTGGTATGGGCAGACCGTGTGTTTTTCTGATTGGTTTATCTTTCTGTCAATCATGCCCATGTGATCCTTGGGAGATTAGACTGGGCCCAGTCCCAGATCAGACTACACATCTTTGTGAAGTGTAGAAAAAGACTAATCTTGGTTGACCATGTTTGTGATGTCCACATCTAAGTTTAACTGAAGATTCTGTTCTACAAAATAGATTGGCTTAATTTTTCTTTACCTTTTCACTATATATGTCATTGTGCACAACACATGAGACAGAGGCTGGCACCCGTCCTTCATTGTTAGATGTGTGTCCTGAGCATTTGCCTGCACTGGCTATGCCACAGGCCCTGTCTGGGCCCTTCAGGTGATTTTTGCTATCCCACTGAGATAACCTCAACCACCATGTTCTAGGATCCTTTCTGCACTGTGTGATACTTGTATGTTGTGTGACATTTCTGCACAGGCCTGTGGTAGATGACTGCGGGCGGGTGACTTGGTAGTACCTCTGTTTACCAAAAGCAGTTCTTTGTCCTGTGTGATGTGTGCTTCCTGACCTCCTTAGGGTGCTTTAAAGAGAGGCAGCTGGAGCAGGCTTTTAAGACTACCCGGGCACACTGTCTGTCTGCTCTCTTGTCCTGTGTATTTGTGACCTGGTTAGCTTTATAGACATTTACCATGCATGGCTTCCCCAGCACTTACAGCCCACGGCCCCCACCAGCGCTCAGCCAGGAATACTCCAGCTCACATTTATATGAGCCATACCCCATTTTGAACATGGTCAAAGCTTGACAGACCAGGCCTGCCCAGGACAAAAGATATTTATAACAAAGAGCATTAATGCTAATTGTCTAGAATAAACAATCTGTGATCATGTTCTTTTTTCATCCAGAGGCCCAAGAGTCACATTAAAACTCTTTAAGGTCTATGAATAATAAGGAGGTAGTTAGAGAGGCCATGGTCATCAGTATTGCAGTTCAATGACACTATTCCCAGCCTCTGTCATGTTCTGAGTGGCAGGTGGCTTTAACCAATTACACTGATGTATGAACTCTGAAAAGCCACAGAAAATCTAAGTTACTTAAAGACTATAAAGTGTTCATGGATCACAGTAAAACTGTGATCTAGGCTGTAAAAAAGATATATCGCCCACCCCTAGATTGTGCCCTGTGAGGTTTCTAAGCAGACTTTGGAGTTCTAAATATGAAAGGTTTGTTGCATGCAGACTGGAACTGTCTCTGTCCAGAGTCCAGACCATCGTCAGCTCATGAGGCTCTGTTGGAATGCTCCGATCAAAGTGTGCAGCCCTGGCCTCAGTCCACAGCAGTAGTGAACTTTATAGCATTGCTACGGCTATCAGTTTCCTTTATACTTAAGCTCTGTGAAGCGGTTCACTGACAGTGGTATAATCCAGGCCACCGCGGGTAGGATTTGGTTGTTAGTGAGGTGGCTCTGTGAGCTCACAAAGGTGTGCCGTCCGTCACATCCCTCACTCCCCTCCCCCTCAGTGACCTCTCCCCCTCACTCCCTCTCCCCTGCCTGCCTCCTCAGGCGGGAGGGCCTAAATAATGTAGAGCACTTCCCCTGCTTCCTCTCCAAAGTGTGCTCCACACACAGCCCTCAGCCATGCTTCTCTATGCATTTGGAGCACAGTGACACACAGAGCATTGTGCAAAGTGTCATTGTGTAACTGTGACCAACATTTGTGCTTGTCCAAACATGAGGAGGTGTGCTGTGGAGGAACTCAAGAGGGGAACAGGCAGTCCCTCATATCTGACTGGCATGCTGGCATAGTGGTTAGCACCCCTGCTGCTAGAAGAAACCAGAATGTTCTGGGTTCAATTCCCAGACCAAGGCTTTGTGTGTTGATGTTCTCTGCTTGCCCAGAGTCTGCATAGTACAGTAGTAAATTATGTTAAACTGTGGTTGAAGTGCTTATAGTCTTTTGGTTTGAACAGTGCAGAGTGTGCACATTTGCTCCTGGCCCAGGGAAAACCCGCTCCTCTTCTCTGCTCAGCGTCACAGTAGCCCCTCCCCCTCCAGCACCTGTCTAAAAATAGCCCACAGTGTGAGTGAGGCTGAGGCTGGGCTCTGCAGCACACAGCCTCCTGATGTCACACCTCCTGTGTGTGTGTGTATGTATGTGTGCGGATGTGGATGTGTGCGTATGTGTGCGGATGTGTGCGGATGTGTGCGGATGTGTGCGGATGTGTGCGGATGTGTGCGGATGTGTGCGGATGTGTGCGGATGTGTGCGGATGTGTGCGGATGTGTGCGGATGTGTGCTCCTGATGTGACGCCTCCTGTGTGTGCGGATGTGTGCGGATGTGTGCGGATGTGTGCGGATGTGTGCGGATGTGTGCGGATGTGTGTGGATGTATGTATGTTGTGCACACGCATGCATGTGCTCCAGACCCCTGCTTCTGCTCAGCTCACCATACCACAGTCTGGAGACGCTTGATCCTGTGCTTGGTATGAAACCAGCGCAGGCTCCCCACATTCTGAAGGAGCCACTTGGTGTTCCTAATATTTGTACGAAATTAATACTTCATTTCTGTTGAACAGAAAGGCTTGGTTGGCTAAGGCCATCTCATGTGAACTCTGAAGAGAGCGATGAACTGACCACCACAAACAGGCCAGTACTCACCAATTTCACGACTTTCAAATTGAAAATAAAGTTTAGGTTCTTGAGGCCTTCATCGTTCAGTGTGAGTGTAAGCAGAGCACAGGTTGGGTCATATTTGCAATGCCCTGTTTTAAGAGCGCTTTCATGTACAGCAGCATTGGTGGAATCAGGAAAGAACGTTTACAAGTAAGTAAGTAAGTCTTCTGTGAGCAGTACACTCTGCACACTGCACAGTGTGACCCAATAGGGCTTTGTGATATTGACAAAAATGGACATCTAGATGATTACTTTTTTTTAAAAAATTCATTTATTTATTATTGTCTTGATCACAATATTCAGAAATATCACTTTATACCCTTGTTTCTGACATTTCTGCATTTTAATGTAATTTTAATGTAATTTTTAAGCACAAATGCAGACTGCCTGTGCTCTCGACGACATTTAACAAAAGTTTGAATCTTCGGCTTGTTCTGCTGTTGTGACACTTCGACCAATCAACTGGAAGCTGGAAGTATTTGTCAGAACCTTCCACATTTTCCTGATTGTATTGTGTGTTTTGAGATTAAAGGGCACCTACCAGGGCTGTGACCGGGGACAGGCGGTTTGACTCTCATTCCTCACTGATGGTGATTTGCTTTTTACTATTTTTTAATGGTTCAACTTTTAAAGGATATTTGACAGGCCATTATCTGACATGCTTACAGTGTCTGGTACACACACTGAAAAATGGAGATAGCTCTGGCTCTCTGGATTCTTAAAGTCATGTGTCCAACATTGACTCATACACAGTACAAAGATAGGCCACTTTCACCTTTAATATTTGGGATTGATTTCAATTTTGTCACAATAAATGTTTTCCTAGAGCTTTAGTTGGCTCTTAAAGATTGTATAAGTTTCTGAAAGTTTACTGTGATTGATAAATCCACCTGTCACTCACTCAGAACATGATGGATGCTGACCAATAGCAGGAGTGGGTGCTGGTGATCGCAGAGCTGCATTAAATAAGCAAATTAGAGATTGCCCAATATGGGTTTTTTTCACAGCCAATGCGATTGTTTAGAATCCAGAGAAGCCAATGGCCGATAAGCTCTGCCAATATTTTTTGGGTCGATTTTGATTATTTTCCCCAAGTAATATAATTAAAATTTACTATAAAGTCAGCCACACCGCTATTTCAATACAAACTGGATAAGCGTGTAGTCACACTTTGTGCAGCACCCTCTTTGCACTGTGGTCAAATAAAGCCTTATGCATATTTTTTAGGCACCTGATTGGCCCAAACTAAATATCAGCTTCTGATTTAGATTTAAAGCTGATAGACAAGGACAATATTTGCACTTTTCAAAGTATTGGCTATCTCTAATCACAATATGGTAATTTGACCAACATGGCATATTGTCACAGGGATGAGATTTGATTTTATAGCCATATCGCCCAGCCCTATTTGGGAGTTGGAAATATGAGCTGTGTGGTGGGCAGACCTGTAGCAGTGAAAGTGTGCGGGCGGCGGTGGAGGATTGAGGTCAGCGAGAAGGCCACTGCATTCAGGATCATCAGCAGGTTTTGTCTTAACCCGATTTGTCCCGAGGAGCTGAATCAACTGTGTCCCGGGATTACCACAGTGACATTGAAGAGGAGTCTAGAGCCAGCACGTCCACGGCCCCAGACACACCACCTCTCTCCGTCTGCATCTCTGCGGTTGGATTTGGAGTGGACCGGACTACGGTAACCTCATCAGGACTGGGCACATGCTGGTTGGATGCTGGGGGCACTATGTAGAAGCTACGATTGCCTTAGAATAAAGCTGTCTGTATCTGATGGCTGAAATGTGTAATGTTGAGTGGGTTTTGACAGATGAATTTGATTGTGGTGTTTTTCAAGGTTGGAAGAAATGGTTGACAAGTCTTTGAAATCATAACTAAAGCAGTTTGTCAGGGAGGGATAAACTGCTTTGTACCTTTAGTTGAGGTTGTGCCACTAGTGGACTCGTTACGCGATGCTGACTCCGATACCACAATGCTTATTTTCAGCATGAAATAATAGTACTTTCTTTTACATTACCATGTGGTCTTATATCTGTGCAATTCCTCAGTCGTCCAGGTAGGTTCCATAGTGGTCCATGGGCGTATACTAGTCTATGTGTCTTATACTTGTTCTGATACAGCGCAAAATCATTCTAAAGGTTCGTTCTTGTCCTGTGAATGTAACTTTTTTAGTATTGATACTTGTTCAGATAGTACCTAGTTTCAATACTAGTTTTAGTAACAGATTAGTATATGATTTTTGATACTTTTGACAACCTTAATGGGATGGCTGAAATGGGTAATGTTGAGTGGATTTTGCCAGGTGAATTGGATTTTTTATTTTTTTCCTGACATTGGAAAAATGGATGAAAAGTTGTAAATTGTAACTGAGGCAACTTGTCAGCAAGGGATAAACCCCTTTGTAGCTAAGGGCTGCAAGTTTAATCACAGTCAAATCTAAATTATAATTTGAATGGAAGCAATTATCATATTGTAAAGGCTAATGGCAATTGCATTCATTGTCAGAAAAAAAAATCACAATTTGATATTTTTCCAAATTAACTCCAGTCAAGGTTGTGCCACTAGAGGTTCAGTTCCAGCTCTGATGGGCGCACATGCACCTAAAAAAAAAGGTGTGGTGCATTCTTTCTCATGTGTCCTCTCGCCTCATTATAAACATGGATTAAATTATATAGAGCACACTTAAATTATTGTTTTAATTGACAACTAAAAGAAAAAAGGCATGAATAGACTCGTTATCTGTGTAATCCCTCAGTCGTCCAGGTCTGATCTATAGCAAAAGAAAAATATAAAATCTGTCAACTGGACAAAACGTTGTAGGAGTGAAGACGTTTCACTGCTCATTCAAGCCGCTTCTTCAGTTCTGGTCAGATTACTGCTGGACACTGCCTTATATCTATCTGAAGGGAGGAGCTGTGTTCACTCCTACAGCGTTTTGTCCAGTTGACAGATTTTATTTTTCTTTTGCTATGAATTAGCTTGCTTCACCTCTGTACAGAGCGCTAAAACCTGCCGGAGATGCTGAAGCATGTGCTCAGGTCATGCTCTGATGCACAGAGCTAAATGCACCGCAGAGCTCATAAGTTTGGCTTTTTTCATCTATTTGTGTGACGCTGTATTTACCTTTTAAAGAGCAGCATGAAACCTGCACATCCTCCACACTGTGTTTACTTACTTAAATCATTAGAGGCTGCCAATGCGCGAGGTGAAAAAGAAAGTAAAACTAAACCGCAAAAGACCTTAAAGACCAACTATTGAAAGCAAGAAGGCTCACTCTGCACGTACTACTGTAAAGATCCATATAGGCACAGACCTCTCACTCTGAAATAAATATTGGCTTCAAAAATTTGTCGTAGTTAGCAACTCATTGAGATTAATTACTAAAAAACTAATTCAATTTTAAGTTAAAAGGTAAATTCTTAATGTTGTTTGATCAAATAAACAACAGAAACAGAAACAACAGAAGCCATGCTTCTGTCAGTCTACTTGGGGGAAGCTATGGCTACGGTAGCTTACACTATCTTACCACCACCAAGTGTAGAGTTAATAATGCACTAAATTGTACTGAAAAGGCAATTTATTGGACTGATGCATTAGTAGTAGTAGTAGTATGATGCAAATGAATGTTGTATGCATTGCAACCTGCTTGTAGCTGGATTCCAATAATGTGAAGGTTGTATCCATAGGCTGTATATAGAAGTGGGCTGAGTGAGTGTGATGTCATCTATAGCGTTTGGCTCCAGTCAATTGAAGCCAATCGAAACTAGCAGTTATAGCAGCTAATCTGCAACCAGGGACCATATTTGGAAAGTAGAGTGGGAAACCAAATAGCCAATCAGGAGCAAGGCTGTTGAAGATAATGCCCTTTCCTACCCGAAGCGCTGGTTTAACAGTGCTTAGACTGGCGCTTAGACTGCCAACAATGACAGTCTCTTTGCTTTAGGGACAAATGGTGGAATAAAAACCCCAGGATCATGTAGAGCGGGTTAAAACCAACATTTTAAGATCAGAATGACGACCCGGGCAGCAATAGTTACATAATTGAGAGAGGTGACGTTTTTTTAATTGAAAGTGAATTGGAGCCAATGGAGCCGAATCGCGGCCATGCTCACTTCCAATTTGGAACGTGTTGGCTAGCGTGTTAGCTATGTCCATTTATATATACAGTCTATGGTTGTATCTAATAAGCCTGTGTTTGTCTTGTGCCCCTGTGCAGATCAGCAGAGTCTAGGTGGAGGAGAGAAGCCCAGCATTAGAAGAGGAAAATGAGTGAATTGGATCAGCTACGCCAGGAGGCTGAGCAGCTCAAGAACCAGATACGAGTAAGTTCTGCCACTGCTCCACACTGCTCCACACTGCTCCACACTGCTCCACACTGCTCCACACTGCTCCACACTGCTCCACACTGCTCCACACTGCTCCACACTGCTCCACACTGCTCCACACTGCTCCACACTGCTCCACACTGCTCCACACTGCTCCACACTGCTCCACACTGCTCCACACTGCTCCACACTGCTCCACACTGCTCCACACTGCTCCACACTGCTCCACACTGCTCCACACTGC
>KN483807.1:0-26282 GCA_000787095.1 Periophthalmodon schlosseri | reverse complement strand
CAACTTGGCAGACTCAGAATGACTATAAACTATAATTATTAATATATCCATAACATTTTTTAACTGCCAGCTATTTTTATAATGATATTACTATTGCTAATTGCAATTATTTTGGCCATGATAATTGTAACACAAAATTTCAATATCGTCTCATGCCTATGGGCTTTACATTGCAGTCAGATTCTACTGAAAACCCTGTCATTTTAAGAGCAATCTGGGTCAAACGAATTGATGCTCCAATATTGTGCTTTAGGGTTATTTTTTTTCCAGGGCCCAGCATATACAGCACAGTCCCATCTTCTAGACATCTCCAAATAATCCTTCTTTTCTATCTGTATGTGGTTCCTTTAACAGTATTTGAAACTTCTAAGAGTTATGGAATTGTATTTAATAGTTAAAAGTGGCTGAACAGTGTTGTATACAGAACCAAGTTGGAAAGCCGTAGCATCAGGTATCATGTTGTTATCATGTATCATGGCTCAATCTGTATGGAAAATCACTAAAACCATTTTATTTTGGGCATACGCAACACCACTGTTGTCAGAAGAGGGTGTAAGGAGATTAGAAACTTTAAATAAGGTTCAGATTGTCCTTAGCACAAGCAGAAGTTAGTAGCTAACGTTAATCAGCTGCATAGTGAGGGTATTTTACTCTGAAATTATCAAAACAACTCTTGTTTCAAGGATTTATTGTCATTATCACAAGTAACAATGAAACTACATTTAGAGAATTAAACAGTAAGCGTGGCTAGTGTGAGACAGTATTAGTGAAATTCATAAAGTGTAGATAGAGAAGTATAAAGTGTAGATGAGTTGTTTGTTGCATTAATGCAGAGTCCAGTTCACAGTTATGGCAGGTGTGGGGAGTGGAGGGCGATGGGCGACCTAGGTGGAAGGAGGGGAGGACAGTGCTCGTTGAGAAGTCTGATTGCCTAGGGGTAGAGCGTGTTAGCCATTCTAGTGGCTCTAGCCGGAAGTGACCTGTACCTCCTTCCAGAAGGCAGCAAGTGAAATGGGCCATATGCTGGAACGGAGCGTTCCCTGAGGATCCGCCGCAGATAGCAGGAGGTCTACACAGTTCGCAGTCTCTGGGAGGTCCGGAGATTGCCATCGGAAGGACCCAATGATTTTCCAGCGGTTTTTACCACCCTCTCGCTGCCTTAGTGCAGCTGGAGAACCACACAATCAGACCATTGGTCAGCACACTTTTAATGGCACAGTTTTAACAGTTGGTTATGAGCTTCCTTGGGAGTTTGACTTTCTTCAGCTTCCTCAGGTCCACAATCATTTGTTCTTCTTTCTTCACTTGGTCTTCTTTAGTTGTTTGACCTCCTCCCTGTATGCAATCTTATTGTTATTTGTAATGAGTCTGAGCACAGTTGTGTCATCTGCAAATTTTATGCTGTGATTAGAGGGGAAGAGGGCAGAACAGTCATGAGTGTAGAGGGTGTACAGTAGTGGGCTTAGTACACACTGCTGGGGAGCACCTGTGTTGATGTAGATGGTGAATGAGATGTGCTCATCTATTTTCACACACTGCAACTGGACACCAGACTTCCTAACCAACCACTCTCATAGTGAGCTGTTCAGTTCAAGGTCACACAGTTTTGGTAGAGTGTAGTTCAGCCTTTAACACCATTCTGCCAAACAAAGTCAAAGAAACCTTGTTGTTCTTATTCTGTCAAAATGGACATAGAGCATGTTAAGTTCCTCTGCTAGAGTGGAAGAACAGTTGACCGGGGTAGATGATGATCTCTTATATTCTGTTGGAGCCCTAATGTCCTGTCACACCTGCTGAGAGTTAGCGGAGGTGTCAAAGTGGGCTTCTATCTTCATTTTATAAGCCACTGGCAGATGTTATTCCCCTTTTCAGCACACTCCTGACTCTACTGTATTCCACACTGTCCACGGACTTATAGGGTACATCCCTGTCTTTAAGAAGCAGCTGTACGTCATGTGTCATCCATGGTTGTTTAATAGGGAAAACACAAATCTCTTTCCATGATATAACATTGTCAACCCAGTCTGTGGAGTGGAAGCAGTCTTGTAGCTCAGGGATCTAGCTAGTTGTCTTCACTGTGGGCTGAGCAGTCTTTATGATGGGTATATAACAGGGGTAGAGCATAAGTGAAATATGATCAGGTGGTGGGACAATGCCTGTACTTTGTAAGCATTAGTACACTCCTGGTCTAGTGTTTTATCTCCTGGTTGCAGATTTAATATGGCACAGAAGTTTGTTAAAAACAGTCTTAAGGTCAGAATGATTAAAGTCCCCCCACTGCTATAAAGACATAAAGTTATAGTATGGACCTTTGAAAACACAAGGGAGCACTTCCTGGTTTACCTTGACATCCTTTTGTAGGACCAAGCATTTTGAGTCTTGTTGAGGAAGACAGACTAAATCTACAGGAATACTTGCTACAAATGTATTACTGATGGAATGATTTTAAAACATGATTAAAATTTAGCATGAGACATTGGAGAATTCTAGTTGTGATGTCAATACTAAAATATCCAACTCAGTTTCAATTCCTGGCTCCTTTGCCATAGTATAATCTAATTGTAATTTGACAATATTTTCACCATGAGGTCATACTTCTTTAAATGTATAACAAAATTAAACTTTCATCTGCTCATCGCATTATCATAAACTTGGGCTACACTGGTCAAAAATAACAGGTTAAAGATTAAATATAGGCAATTTATACTCCACAAACCGAATAAGATAAATTATTCAAATATATAAATAAATAATAATATAAAATAAATAAATAAATAATAATAATCTTCTGTGGGAAACTATGGGAAACACTGCATAATAGCATAGTATGAAATAGTTCAATATGACCCTCACAGTACAATACAACACAATATACACAATTGACACACTACACACTTGTCACTGCAGTGTGTAACTATTGTTTTCACAGATATAGGAAGAAAAGCTCTCCTTAAAGGCCTTAAAGAGATTGTGTCATTGAGTAAAATGTAAAATTCGTGAGAAAACTGTAATGTTGCTCCCCTAATTTTAATACTGATTTTAGTATCAATTACATAGACTGTAAAAAAGTGGACTAAAGGAGTGTGACGCCACCCATAGTTTTCGGCTCCAGCCAAATGAAGCCAGTCGAGGCTTGCAGTTATAGGGGCAAATTTGGAGCCGAGTTCCATATTTGGAGTTCTGACCGTGAGTATCATAGCAACCACAGAGCCAATCCGGAGTGAGGATGTTGAACGCCCCTGCCCGCCCCCACAGCTGGTTTTGCAGGGAGTGGGCACTTAGCAAGACTGTCAATCAAGCCTGTTGCTAACGCTAGCGGGAGCAACCTCGGGGAAAGAAGGCATCTGATTTGTTTGTTAGTTTTCACATCGTGATTGACGTACAAAATGAAAAACAAAATAAAAACACCAGGATCATGTAGAACAGGCTAATGCGAATATTTTAAGACTAAAATGACGAGCCTCACCGCAGCAGTTAGAGAGAGGGGGTGATGGTTTTTCAATTGAAAGTGAATTGGAGTTGAATCTTGGCCATATTCACTTCCTATTTGGAACGTGGCGGCTAGCTGGTTATCTATGTCCATTTATACAGTCTATGATCAATTAGTATTCTGATTTTGACAAGCCTGAGTTCTAGTCCCTTGTCACGTCCCTCCTGTCTTCACTGGTGGACAGTCAGGTTGATGTTTGGCTGTGTTTCCTCCATCTGATCTAGCCCAGGCTATGCACTAACTGTGTGCTGTGTTTCAGGATGCCAGGAAAGCGTGTGCAGATGCCACCCTGTCTCAAGTAAGCTCCATGCTCCGAGAATTACATCTCTCCACCACACACTGTCTTTTCTGACCCCTGTCTGTCTGACCCTCCAGATCACGGCCAACATCGACCCCGTGGGCCGGATCCAGATGCGCACCAGACGGACGTTGAGGGGGCACCTGGCCAAGATCTACGCCATGCACTGGGGCACGGACTCCAGGTACTGTTTCCTCCCAGTCTGGAATTGATTAGACAAGAATATGATCAAATGTTATATTATATAAATTATAAGGAAGCGCAGGTCTGGAAAACCTTATTTCCATAGGCACGGTACGCTTTGGGCTGTCTAGTCGGTGTAAATGTAACAATTTTTTTTTAATAAATCAATTGTACCTGAATTATACTATTCACAAAAATTGGTCATAAGGTTTAGTAATTCCAAGTTTGCGCTGTGAGACGTGGCTAAAGCTAGCATTAACACTAAACTACTTTTGGTTTATTGTCAGATTTTTCTGCATTTATTTCACTTCTTTGCGCCTTTACACCGCCTTTAACGTCTCTTTATGTAATACATTGGGTTTGGCTCATGTTAGATGGATTATGCTCTGGAAATATAAGAAGAAGAAGATGGATGGATCTTGATGCAAGTGCTGTGCATGAAACAGCTGTTGCTAATGTGCACTAGCAATGTTTTATGCCAGCCCAGTATGCCAGCCCAAGAGACCTAGTTCTATTCAGACCCTTCAACAGTACGGTTCACTTAAGACATGATTGGTACGAAAGACATTTCGTACCAATCATTTCCCAAGCAAACCAATAAAAATGAGGCTTTTGAGCATGTATGAAGAAGTGTCAACAGCTATAGTGGGTTTCATGCAAATCCAGTTGTAGGGATGCTGTTAACATCCACAAGGTGTAAGTGTAAGTAATTTACTCAAAATTCAGGTTTTACACCTGAATCCATAAGAAAACAGATGGGGTGGTTAAAACCTGTGTGTCCATAGAAAGTCCTGTTTAAAAGCTGGGCTCTATGGGACTGTAAAGCAGTACTAACTGTACTTTCAGCATTTCCAGCCTCATTTACTAGAACTGCCTTTTGGCTCATTTTAACCTGCAATAGGTCTGTATACCAAGCATTTTAGTACTTAAAGTGCACCATTTCAAATGTCACTGCCTGACTAATGGTGCCTATAAGCCAAATTCCCAGTTTCCAATGTGTCTGTGAGGCTTTGAACGTTTGGGTCCAAACAAGCTGTGATGTTAAACTAAACAATCCTATCAATTAGCTTATTAAGCAAAGACTCATGACAAGCATGTGTGCAGACTGAGCAGGTGTTAGTCTACAGTGTAATGTTTTAGTCCAGCTCCTCCTGCCTCTGTTCACGCAGGAGAATAGGTACTGCTCATGGTAACAGGGACTGCTCTTTTTGTGTTGACTCTGTCACACATCTTTTCATCTACCACCACCTGCCTGTGGTGTGTCTATAGAGCTACTTCACCTCTGTCAGGTGCTGCCAGGGGGCGCTCCTGTGCGTTTCCTCCCTCACATAGCTCTGAGCTTCAAAAGAACAAACATGGCTGCTCTTCCACATTACTCCAGATGCCCTGTGCTGAGAGAGAGCCAGTGTAGCTTTGGTCTGCTTAGCTCTCACAGTGTGTTCTGTCTACAGGCTTTTGGTCAGTGCCTCTCAGGATGGCAAGCTCATCATTTGGGACAGCTACACCACAAACAAGGTAAACACACATGCTGAAACTACTTACTGTCACTGACACAATGAGCCTTAAATAGGATCATTACATTGAACCTCTTTTAAATGAAAATAAATAGCTGTATGAAATACTTAAGTAGTCCTCCTTCAGAAAATGGATGGTGCCAGATTGGTGAATTGCCAATGGGGTACCTGAAAAACGTGTAGTATCAGAACATTTTGGGACAACGCTCATGTATGCTCTCAATTTATCCATGCCCATAGTGCTCAGCATCTGTAAATACAGGACTGAACTTAACAAATATCTACATAACATTTAAGTCAACATGAGCACATGTTAGTAACCAATATTTTTATTGGCAGCTAACCCTGTTATTTTATTTATTATATTTCCCAACTAAAGGAGAGGATAGGAAAAGGAGCTGTTGGTCTGAGTGTGGAGAACAGGGTGCCGTTGGAGCAGGGTGATAGAAATGTCTGATTGTAACACTGCATCAAATGTTTTGAGTTTTCATAAGTGCACCAATCAACCAATTATCATTTGAGCTCTAACTGAAACACCCTTTCATAAATGAGAATTTGCAGATGACAAAAGCCTAAAACAAGAGTGTTATGTTCCACTGTTCATCTGTTTGTGGGCGTGATCAGCATAAACTATAGAACCTTTGGAAGATGCTGCTAAGCCTGTGGCCTTGTTTTGTCTCCTCTCAAATGTTGCACTGTCTACCTGCAGGTCCATGCCATCCCACTGCGCTCCTCTTGGGTGATGACCTGCGCCTACGCCCCCTCTGGGAACTATGTGGCTTGTGGAGGTCTGGATAACATCTGCTCCATCTACAACCTGAAAACCCGAGAGGGCAACGTGCGCGTGAGCCGCGAGCTGGCCGGACACACAGGTACTAACACTGTAGCACTAGTATCAAGTATAAACCCAAGTCCGAAGCTCCTGCTTTGATTCCATTGTTAAAGAGGAGTATTATGCAAAATCAACTTTTTTGAGCTTTCTATTATGTTAGAACATTGTTCCCTCATCAAAAACATGCCTGAAGAGGCTTTAGATGTCATCCATGCAGGTTTGAGTAATCTTGCGATCTCTCCTGGGCCCTATATGAACCCTCCTTGCGGTTAGCAGTACGAACCTGTATAAGGCACAGCCTACAAGCCTACGTCATCCATGCTCCCACATGACAATTTTCCATAAATATACAAAAGCATGATACAAAACATTGCATTACAACTTCACAAACCTGATGTGATGCGGAGTAGTTTTATTAGTAGTTATTAGTTGTGACAGTGCTCTGAAGGGGGGGTGGCTTAACAAGGGGAGCAAAGGGAGTGGAGACGCTGAGTGTCAAAAACAAAAGTAAAACTTATAAAACACGTTAATGCATCGTTTTCTTCGAATATAGCCAAAGACAATGCAAAAACAAAACAATAATATTCCCTCTTTAATGTTGAGCACTGGGCTTTTATATCACAGCTAATGGTCTCTCAGGTTCAGTTGTGTTAAATCCATCAGTCGGCGCACATGCTGGTTATGTTTTTGGACCTGTATGTTCCCAAACCGCTGCTTCCATAGCCACTCTGGTGTAAGCACTGTGGCTGAGCGTGTGTGGAGGAGCAGAGGAGCTGGGAGAGCTTTATCACACACTGGAGTTCAGTGATGTTTAGGGCTGTGTGAGCTGCTGTGCCAGAGTAACCCCTCAGTCACATGGGCCACATGCACAAAGAGCACTTATCTGGACCGTCACATGGTTCCGCATCACATGGTACAGGAAGTGTGGAAGCGTCTCATCTGGAGGGTTAATGCTAGAATGTTGGTTAGGGAGGGACGCTCTGCTGTGATTGGTCATTTGAAGTGATGAAGTTTAGGAACAGGATTATTTTTTTAAATTGGGAAAAGGATTATGGTTAAGGTTAAGGTTGGTGTTTGGTTAAATGTCGGAACGGGATTATGTTATGATGAAGAAATGCTTAAAGGGCCCATATTACGCTGATTTCTGATCTATGTTATAATGTTGTTTCCTCATAAAAAACATACCCGGAGTTGTGTTTTGTTTCATTCACACAAACCCTGCATATTTAACCCTCTCTTCTCCCTTCTCTCAAACAGAAAACACTCTGTTCCACCTTGTGATGTCAATCTCAATTAAACAAAACGTAAAAGGAGCTGTTAACTTTAAAACTACTGCTACATCACAAGGTGGAACAGAGTGTTTTCTGTTTGAGAGAAGGGAGAAGAGAGGGTTAAATATGCAGGTTTTGTGTGAATGAAACAAAACACAACTCCGGGTATGTTTTTTATGCGATAACAACATTCTAACATGGCTTAAAGCTCACAAGAGTAAATTTTGCGTAATATAGGACCTTAATTTGTCACCCACTAGTCTTATCTCAGTTTGCATCATAAAATAATACATTAAACAAACATAAAACAGGACTTGCATCCCTCCAGATCGGACCAGACTATCAATCACTAACCGAACTAGAGCTCTCCTTCTCCCTTTTCCCCTACACCTGACCAGCACACAACCTCTGCCTCCTCATTCCAACGCTAACACTAATATATATATGTGTGTACATGTGTGTGCACGCAGGCTACCTGTCCTGCTGTCGCTTTCTGGACGACAACCAGATTGTCACGAGCTCTGGAGACACCACCTGGTGAGTAGAGGAACTGCACCTACTACACCTTTAAACAACAACATCTAAAATGGAGCTAATTGCCCAGGCTGAAAAATGCAGACACAGTACACAAACTATTCATGTTTTTATTGAGTAAAGTGCCCCTTATCCAAATGATGAGTTTTTCAAAGACTAGGGATACACAGATTCTGTAGTGTGCTGGTCTGCCTCTCAGAAGGGAGCAGGAGTCACTGTTATAGAGCTTAAGAGTGACCACCCACCGCTTGGTTCCAGAAGTAAATTTCTCATTAATTTTTTTAGACTTTCTGGGAAAAAAATTATAATAAAATTTGAAAGCTTGCTCAAGGCTAATCAGCTATGTGGGAACTAATGACCACAACACGAGTTATAATTGTATTTTAAATCTGTTTCTGAAACTTTATTAAGTGCTAAATGAATGAATAATGCACTGTAAAGCGTCTTTGAGTGACCAGAAAAGTGCTTTATAAATCAAATGCATTATTATTATTATTGATGTTGATGATTGTTGATGATTATTATAATTATTATTAAAACATTTAGCCAAATTTTAAGTTTTTAATGTTATTTTTGGACTTGGAGTACCCATGTTACTGACCGCATAGTTGGTTAGCCACGCTTGTGTTTTTGAACTCATAATATTTGAATTTTTGAAAAAGTTTGCGAAAATGAATGGGAAGGGACTGTTGAGCTCCGTGTGCTATTTTCATAATATACAGTACAAATGATCAGGTTGCTATTGGGTAAGTGATCCATTTCCTGTATTTAACTCTCCACTCCATACACTCATCCTTTTCCTGTCCTCACACACAACAGACTTCTCAGACTGTGGTTTGTATTTACTTAATTTCTGTGGCTTTCTGTGGTTTTATCCACATTTGTGTCCTCCTTTGTGTAATTTCTTAGACATAACTGCTGTGGAAAAACTGCCCTGTTGTAGGTTTTCAGATTATAGAATGTGATGTCAAATGCCCAGATGGGGACAAGAGCCAGTTTTTCCTATTTATAACATTGTACTTAACCATGAAATATGCAAAAGGTAAATGTAAAAAAATTGTATCTGTTCAGTTCTATTAGTGACTAGACCCAAAAACTCACTGTATTACAACAAAAATTTGCATTTTAACAATAATAATTTTTAGATGCTCCACATGTGTTAAATAATATGGATGCTAATAATTTAGATCTAGAATAGTGATGTTATAGACTTGGCTTAGATCTGGTGGGTCCTCGGAAGGCCAAATATTTTCTAAGGTGTTGCTTGGTGTAAAAAAAAAAAACAAAACACTGGTATAGAGGGTTCACATTATATAGACATGTCCACAACATTCAGTAAGTCAGCAAACTGTATCAGATCTACAGATTTACTCAGGGCTCCCAGTCACTCATTGAATCCACTGCTGAACATCAGCTTTTTCTCTTCAGATGTCAGTTGCAACTTGCCAAATTTTTTTGTTTTACATCAGCTCAAACAGATATTTGCATCTCTATCCCATTTTAGTTGTTTGAGAGTACCACAGCAACATATTGTATAAAAAGTCATGACTTAATTTGGAATTTAGAGATATTGACAATAAATGAAGAAGAATGAAGTTCTCTTCATTTTGACATTTTAACAGAATCTTCTCTCATAGCATTCTCTCAGCTATGAAGCCATGTTGTGGCGTCATATAACTTAGGGATGGTCTGATATGGATTTTTTGAACCAATTCCACTATCCAATATTTGTCTTGTGGCCGATAACCGATATTTGCCAATACTACTATTAGGTTTTTAAAATCTATGATACAGATCAAATTCATGATAAGTTATGGTGAAGTTTACAAATTAAAGTATCACTTTTGTAAAAATGAGAAAATGTATTTATCTGGGATATAAATTCATATTTTCACTCATCAATTTGATGCAGGTTAAGGTTATTGTTTGGTTAAGGTTATTGTTTGGTTAAGGTTAGTGTTTGGTTGAGTTTAGGAACGGGATTATATTAAGGTGAGGAAATGCTTAAGGTTATGGTTATGAAAATCTTTTGGATTAGTTGACATGTTAACAGAAGTAACTTTAAAAACACATTTGTTACCCACTAGCCTTATCTCAGTTCACACCATAAAATAAAACATAAAACAAACAAAAATATAACACTGTAGGCCTGCAAACCGGCACTGAGGACAAACACATGAGGACAGACACATGGGCACACACTGGACTGGAACGGTGCCGAAAAAAAATATCGGTGCCAAATATCAGCAAAATTTTCCATATCTGGCCAATATCTGTTCCAATCCTCCGATATCACTGATAACCGATAAACCATACCTAATAATATAAATGGGGGGCATCTTGGTGGCTTTAGTTGTAGCTAGTTTAGCCCAGTGGACAGTATGTGTATCTCTGACAATGTCCTCCTTCTCTTGTCTATGCAGTGCTCTGTGGGACATCGAGACAGGCCAGCAGACCACCACATTTGCGGGTCACACCGGGGACGTGATGAGCCTGTCCCTGGCCCCCGACACCAGGCTGTTTGTGTCCGGAGCCTGCGACGCCTCGGCTAAACTCTGGGACATCAGAGAAGGCATGTGCCGGCAGACCTTCACTGGCCACGAGTCTGACATCAACGCTATCTGTGTAAGGAAGCATGCAACAGTCATACGTGTGTGCATGTGTAGGGGAGCGCACGCGGGTACTCAAATACATGTGTAGGCTTGTGTATGTGTGTCCCTTTCCCTGTGAAAATGGTGTTTATCTTGAGTTGTTGCTTGTGCAGTTTTTGATGGGTAATTTTGGAGATTTAACATCATCAAGCAGGGAAGTTTAGTTTATGGCCCAGGGGCCAAATGGGGCCCTCAGACCACAGTTTGTTGGCAGTCTTTTACTAAAAGCTTAAAAACTGGGTGGCACGGTAGCAGAGTGGTTAGCACTCTTTCGTCTCAGTGTAGGGTGCTCCGTTTTCCCACATGCAGGTCATATTAACTCACAGCAACGTTGTGCACAATTCCAGCGCGTACAGCTGAATTGGTGCAGAACTAACCATTCATCTGATCTACGTCATTTGTTGTACAGCTTGCATGTAGAGTGAATAAAGAACTTGACTCCTATGTCCTCATAACCTCCATACTTTTTATGTTGGTATGAAAAGGACCTGACATTAGAATACGAGGCCTGTCAGAAATATTGAAATTAGATGAGTTAAAAATTGTTCAGATAACAGTATAAACATAATGGCTCTAGTCAAAATGGAAGGCTTAGCATCCAGCTAATCGTGTTTGTTTTTGACTCAGTTCTTCCCAAATGGAAACGCCTTTGCCACGGGCTCGGACGATGCCACGTGCCGGCTGTTCGACCTGCGGGCTGACCAGGAGCTCATGGTGTACTCCCACGACAACATCATCTGTGGCATCACCTCGGTGGCTTTCTCCAAGAGCGGCCGCCTCCTCCTGGCCGGCTATGACGACTTCAACTGCAACGTGTGGGACACTCTGAAGGCCGACCGCGCAGGTACATCACTGCTCTAAAACTCCCCCATCACCAATGTGTAGGCCTGGAACGATAACACATTTTGAAGTACGATATATTGCTACAGAGAAATATAACAAACGATAATATAAAATATTTTTCCCACTGACACAATAACAATAAAACAGGATAATCCTGTAAACCAGTTTTTAATCGACACATTAAAAGGCCTGAGCTGCAACAAATAGCAGAATGAAACAATTATTAGCCATAGAAGTTACTTAAGCAACCCTCTTGTTTGGACACACTTTTTCATTGTAGATTCTCATTGAAGGCATCAAAAATATGAACAAAGGCATATGTCTGTGTAATCAGTTGTCCAGGTCTGATGCATCGCAAAAGCCGAAGTTAAATCTTTCAGCTGGACAAAACTTTGTAGATTAACTTCAGCTTTTGCTAATGAAGGCATATGGAATGTAGCAAACAAAGTGTGAAGTGACTCAAAATGTTTTTAGATTCTTAAAAAGTGGGATTTGCACACTCTTGGCATTTCATTAATGAGCCCTGACAAGGCACATTTGTGAAGTGAAAATCATTTCAGGTGACTTCATCATCCAAATCAAAATGTACTTTATTTATATGTGCAACACTTTGGAAATTGCTTTGTTTGTAAAATGTGCTTGAGACCATAAAAAGTAAAAAAAATCAAATAAAACCACAAAATGGCAGTAAATAAGTAAAATTAAATAAATAAAACCCTAACCCGAAAACAGAGCACCTTACAACTCATGCGGTGTTAAAAGCCAGAGAATAAATGTGGGTCTTAAGACGAGACTTAAAACGCTCCATTGTGGGGGCTCTTGGAACATGGGGGAGCAGAGCGTTCCAGAGCTTGGGGCCAGCCACAGAGAAGGCCCTGTCCCCCCTGGTTTTAAGTCTCGTCTTAGGCACAACAAGCTGGAGTTGGTCCTCAGACATTAAAGCAGGTGGGGGGGGGTGTAAATTTGGATGAGGTCTGAGATGTACTGTGGGGCCAGTCCATTGAAAGCTTTAAAAACAATAAAGCAATAAAAGCTTAAAATCAACTCTAAAACTAACTGGAAGCCAGTGCAACAACACTAAAATCAGGGTAATCATGAAGCTCACTGAGAGAAGGTTAAGGGTTTGCAGTACAAATCAAAGGGTGGCTATTTTGAGCATTTGAATATAAAACATATTCAGAGTTATTTAACATTCTTTTGTTTTCTGCATATTTCCATACATCTTGCTTTATATATTTGATGTGATGATGATCTCCAACATAATTTAAGTTCAGATATGGGTTAAAATAGTTGGAGGTAAGGTTGGAGTTTAGGTTAAGGTTAGGCAAGTAGGGACTATAGAAGAACACATATTAAGCATTTTTGTGGCTTTAATTCCCTTTTAAACATGCTTTTGATCACCTTGGGATAAGTAATTCACATTTTCTAACTTAAAATAATGTCTGCATTTGGAAAATACAAGTTTTATAAACTACACCTCCATTTCAAGTGAGGCATTTAGGCACTGTCAGCAACAGGAATGAACAATGGGAAAATAAACAATGAGACCATTAGACAACATGAATGCAATGCTAATAGAGCTATGCATTCATTGTGAACAGTTTTGCCGCAGTATAAGTCAATTGATGGTTTATGGACTTAACTGCATAGAAGTCTGGATTTTTACTTGTGAGGCAACAAATCCAGGCAAAATGCAAACAGAACAGTTTTGAGTACTCTTTGGATTAATGGATTAATGAAACAAGCATGAATGAAGCACAATACAACTCCAGATATGTTTTTGACGAGGGGACAACAGTATAATCTCCAGTCAATGAGTCATTGTAATGTCCCCAAAACCCAACATATATGTATGGTAAATTGTGTGTGGTGTTGCAGGTGTGCTGGCAGGCCACGATAACCGGGTCAGCTGTTTGGGAGTGACCGATGACGGCATGGCAGTGGCTACAGGGTCCTGGGACAGCTTCCTCAAGATCTGGAACTAGAGTCCAAAGGTACACACACTGTTCGCCTTTATTACACTGTCCACTTTGACCATCAGAACTGAGCTTAGTGCAGCCAGATGAGGGCAGTAATCACTCACATTTAAGCTTATAAAAATATGCTTCTAAGATATATGTGTATGTAGGCCCGTCACAATAATTTCTACTTAGTACCTTTTCTTTGCTCTAGCTAGCACTAGCACTATTAAGCTTATTTGATAACAAGTTTTAATTGTGCTACTTATGTATTGCTGGCCACATTTTTTACAGTTTGGTTCACTTCGAAAAAGGTTTACTGAGATTCTCTTGCTTTAAGGTTATCCTGTCAGGGGTATAGAGTAGTTTCGATATTGTTTATCAGGATATTTTTCTGCTGCAATATATTATGCTTCAAAATTTGTTATCTGTTATTTGCTCAGGATTGGGGAATTTTGTTTTTTTTGGGAGGGGGGGTCTAATCTTAATTTTGTTACCGTACAAATTAAAAATTTATCGCAAAAAAAAAGAAAATATGTGATCGTGACAGTATGTGTGCTGATACTGAACAATATTATTTTGAAGTAAAAACTTTAAATTGTCCTGAGCAACAGATACCTACTCTTTCCTCAGATGAATATGTCAACACAACAACAGTGTGTGAGGAAAGTGTGTGCTTCATGTGTCTGGAAACGTTTTAAGTAATGTGCCATCTGAGTTTGGGAGTATTACTAAAAATGTATCTTGATGTAACTTTTCTGGTAGCTGTCATCTATATGGAGATGCTATTGATGTGCCTAGATAGATAATTAATGCAATGCTGTGGAACATTCTAGGCAAAGCGATGACATTTCCATTATAGGGAAGCAGAAGACTCCCCCTTCACTTGAAGTAGACATACATTTTTGGTCATCACTTTCTTGATGCTGATGTCCCCAGTGCTTACACTTCACGATGTCTGTCTTTGCAGGTGACCTCTGGACTCTGAGTGGAAGACCATTCCAACTTCACAATGTAAAATTTTCTGGCATATCCAATCTTTTCCACCCACCACCATACTGACTCCAGTCATCCCACAAACTTATCAAGGGCAAAATCTTTCCTCCTTATTTAAAAGAGCACAACGTGGTCGTCCCTCCGAAGTCAAAGGAAACGCGCTGATCGACCGGTGAACTCAGCCGCCCTCCCTCCCTCTCGCTGACCAGCTCGCCCGCTCACTCGCCTGCCCACCCCATGGGTCTCTCCCTCTCTTCTGATCATTCTTTAGTCTGACAGTTAGCTGAGTGGCTGGCAGACTACCAACCAGGATCAAAGCTCACCTTAGTTTAGCCCTTCCACATTTTAGACAGCCCGTTTTGAATCGCCCTCTGTACATGCACCCACACTTTTCTACCTTCTTTTCCTGTGTAGTCATGTCTTAGTTTGCACAAGCGAAAACCTACATATATAGAATAATGTTAACTAACGAAGCACACGCCGTCTGATAATGAATGCTCTTTTTGACAAGGCACCCACACATAGCAGATTCTGGCCCCTCCCCCTTGGTGCCAACAGTGTAGATCAAACCTGGCCCCTCCCCTCCTCCTTTCCCCGGTGCCCACAGTCACTACTTTTACGTGTACAGGGAAATCAGAGTGCACTAAACTGAATTCAAATCGTTTTGTCCCAAAACCTGTCAGACCACTTTTGTCCCAGTCTTCAGCAGGTCAAAGTACCAAACAGGTGCAAATGGTGGGCTACATTCAGTACTAAGTACATTAAGTACTAAAACTTTGTAGCTATAATTACGAATTAAAACGACGATCATGCATATAAACACACTTTTGGCAGAAATATATATGAAACATCTCATTTACATAAAGATTTGATTTTTCATACCTACTAGAAACTGCTTTACTCACAAGTTCTTTGCTCTCCGCAGCACAGATTAGAAAATTGAAGCACTTGTAGTTTTGGCTTTCAGTGTAACATAGCGGACCACAACAAAACAATATGTGCAAGTCCGCTGTGGAGAGGCAAGTGAATAAACACATTTTCCTGGCTGTTTCTTACCTCATGCAGTTGAACGCCTCTCCTAGTCTTTGCCTAATGTAAATAAGACTGCACTGTTACATGCAGCAGGCATCCGAGTACGTATCAGCTTCTCCAGATGTGTTATTATCACAGCACCTCAATTATAGTTCCCGGGTTTATATGCATTTAAATCAGTTAAATTGGACTACAAGTTATCTGGTTTTCCTGGTGTACATGTAAATGTAGTGAGTGTAAAGTGTCCTCCCCCGCAGATAGAACCCAGCACCTCCCCCTCAGATGGCACCCGGCCCCGCCCCTTCAGGTGGAACCTAGCCCACTCTATCTCTCTTCTGTCCCCTGGTTCTTTGGGCCGTGAGCGGGACCTTCAGATCCGTGCTTGGAAATGCAGTTACTACTCTGTGAATGACATGTTGTATAAATCAATGTTTGAAAATAATGATATTGAAACTTTTTAAGTTTAAAACAAAAAAAAAAGATTTTGGTTGTCTGCCATGGGTGGGTTATCTCTTAGAATCGCATGCTGTAGAATTGCTTAAAAAGGTGCATATGGAATTCAATTCTTTGATGTTTTTCTTTAAGAAAAAATGTTGATATATCATAAATACTATGATATGGTATTTATATTTTATTTTTTATGTTTGTTTTTCCTTGTTCTCGGCTCCTCCGTGCATACATGATACAACTCAAAAGGCAAAGCTATGCACTTGAGAAGCAGCCCCAGCCGTCCCCTGGTCCATAGTACATGGGGGGATTCCACAAATGAAGTCCATGTTGAATTGTACACATTGTGCATACATTCTCATCACCACGGCGACGGAACAAGTTTTCATTCCTCTGTAGCAGGTCCAATCCCTCCAGACCGCTCCTCCTGAACTCACTGGCAGAACGCAGGCTGCTGTTCTGCTCCTCTGAGGCTCTTTCTTTAGCACTAGTGACATTTCACTGTTTTTCTCTGCTACATTCTGTACAAACATGTGCTGTAATTGTGCGTTTAGGCCTGGAGTTGGCAAAAGTCAATAAAAAAAGTTCAAATGACTTAAAATTCCACTTTCCTTTTCTCTTATCCTCCATTTTAACTCAATAACTGTAGAGCTCTGACCCGATGCTCCCTTTCATTTTTGTATTTAATTTTGAAGTCAGTCAGTGTACAAGCGAACGCTGGATGCAAGATAGAAACTATATTCAAATGTACTGTTATTTAAGATGTAATAAAAGGCAGTTTGAGATGACCCTGTGTCGTGTGATTCTGCGGCTCCACACGCGCTCCATGTGGCCCACTCTTGACCTGTAATTCTGTTCAAATGAAATAAACACTTTCTTATCCACATCGAGCCCCTACAGTTCTGTCTTTCATATGTTCACTCCACACTATAACAGCTGTGCAACATATAATTAAAAAAAAAACAAAACACAACATACGCACAGAAGTGAATAGAAAGTTAACATTTTTACATGAAATATAGTGATCAAGTGAATAATACTAATTAGCAGAAAACCACTTACATTCATTTGTAATTTCATTCCCCAGCCAATGGATGGCAGACATGATCATGTTAAGTTTTTAGTTTTGTTTGAATACATTTATTAAAAGACAAATACATTTATTTAATAAGTTAACAGTTGTACAAAATTGTATACACGTTTGTACACACATTGTTTTCATAGCCTTTTTGTTAGTGGAGCCACTTTTATATAAGAAACAGTGCCACTGTAGAAATAAGCAATTTTTTTTTTTTTTGATTGCTATATTTACACTTGTGCAGGTAGAATTATGCCAATAAAATTAACAAATCTGTAATTAAATACAGTTCATTTTTTTGTTTGTTTACAAAAAAAAACAAAATACTACATTCTATCATTTCAAAACAAGTCCTTATAAAGATGTCCAATGATGATGTAGGCAATCTGCTGAGATCTTTCCACAACAATGTGGAGTATGAGCTGATACAAAAAAGATGTTTAACAGTCTCTGGTTTTCACAAAACGAGCACTTCATATCAATATCCCTCTTAAACCTAGTCATATAATGATTGGCAGGATAATATCTATGAATAATTTAAAAATCTCTTTTACCTTGTTTGTTATGAAGTATTTGTTGGGAATTGTGCAATTAATATCTCTAACAAAACGATTCAAAGTAGCCCGGTATACCCCCAGTGACAGTGACTAGTGACTAGACCCGGCTAGACCCATTAACTTATTGAATCTTAACAAAAATCTGCATTTTAACAATATACATTTTAGCTGCCCCCATCTGTATTCAATCTTATTGGTCTATAGAATGTTGTGACGTCATCTGACCCCACTTATATGTTAGGCCAAAAACAGTCAATGGTATTAAGGAGAATGGCGACCCCTGCTGACCGAGTTGATGTAAAACCAAATGGCATAAAATACGGGTTAAAATGAAATAAAATAAAATAAAAACCTAATATATTGGTTTTCCTTTTTGCGTCATAAGCTCGCATTCACCGTCACCAATTTGTTCATGTTCATTTTTATAAAGCTATATTATAACTGACTGGCTAATAAATAAGAAACCGCTAATAATCTGTCCGGTTCACCCGGGTGTCTTGTCCTGTCCACTGCAGGGGGGCTGTCCTCTCCGGAGGGGCGTGAGGAGAGCGGCGGTGGGCGGCGCGTCATCCCAGCCGCGGGCTCTGGTTGGCGGCTGAGAATGAGGAAACCCTGGGCTGACTGTTGACACTTTCGGGGGAAATGGACATGTCCAAATGAGGCCTAAAACATGAAATAATGTCCAGTCTGTGAACGTCCCGGCGCCGACAAGACCAGCGCTCCCCTGAACCCGGTAACTATTCTACCCGCACCACAAACAGCTTTTCCCGGGGAAGTGGTGTTGTTAGAGCCGTAGTGTGAGCTAGCAGGGGCTTAGCTTAGCCTGTGCTGTCAGCCTGCAGCAGCAGAGTGTCTTTGGACTTTTTAACAGTGTACAAGACAGAGTGTTTAAAGTTAATATTCCACAGAGACAGGTGTGCTGTGTGCAGCTCAGCCTAGAATCATGCTAATGCTGCGGGCTCTAACAGACTGGCTACTGTGACCCTCCTGTAGGTCCTGAGCCAGGCTGCTTTTTTTTTAATCACTCTTTTATTTGCACTTCCTAGCTCCTAATGTTGTCTGGTAGGCATTTCATTGTTTTATTCTGTTGCATGCCTTTTCAGTAAAACAATGTGGCACCTGTAGCATTTCCCTGCTCAGCTCAGACTGCAGTCATTTTGCAGTAGATTGACACAGGGACACACACCTCACCTGTCCTCATCTGGCTCACCTGGCTCACCTGGCTCTTGTGTTTTTCCTAACCCCTGTGACCCTCCTGTAGGTCCTGACCCAGGCTAAAGACACGAGCAGGCCAGTGATGGAGAGCTCAGATGGGATGCAGTCATCTGTTCTCTGCTGTCCCTGCGATGGAGGAGACATGTCCATGGGGGACGTGTCCACCAGGAGCGTGTCCCGCAGAACCAGGAAATGCCGCAGCCTGAGCACATCGTCCGCTGGCTGCTCGGAGTACAGGTACTTGCAAATATTGTGCTGTGGGTACTGTTGTTTTCTAAACTGACATACGTAGGGTAGTGTGCAAACTATATGGCATTATTAGGCTGTAGTTACCCATGACAAAGTAGAGGCATATCACGGAGGGCGGTAACATGTCTCAGATTATTATGAAGAAGAGCAAGCCTGGGAAAACATGCATTTATAGAGGAGGATACAACAGGTCCAACTGAATGGAGCATCATGCGCCCTACTACACCTGCTTACAATAGTATTAAATGATTTCACTGCCATTGTATTATGATGTAATGTAACTTATGAATTCTATTTATTATTGCTGTATTTGAAATTGTCTTTAAATACTTTTAATGGGTCCCCAGGATGAATATTGGCAGGTTGGCATGTTGTCTGGCAGGCATTTTATTGTTTTATTGTGTTTCATTCCTGGCTTTTCCAGTAAAAGCATTTCCCTGCTCACCTCAGACTGCAGTCACTTTGCAAAGATCAGATTCAAATCTGATTTAGTATCACAAATGAAAGAGGCCTGGGCTAGATTTGATCTGCAGTGTGCATCTGCAGCAGCAGAACAGGTATTTGCCCATGTACTCATAATTCCAATATAGACCCCGGCTCCAAATTAGCCACTCTAACTGCTAGCCTCAATTGACTTCATTTGACTGGAGCCGAATGCCGTGGGTGACATCACACTTCCTTAGTCTTTGGTCTTATAGCTCAGATTATTCTAAAACTGTGATTTTTTTTTGTCTTCATGCTTGTTGAAATGATTATTGTTTTTCAATTGATTAGTATGAGGTTTTTGATATTTTTGACAACACTAATCTCAGCATTAGCTGATGTTGTCTTTCCTCTCTCTCACTGGTCCAAGTCTTACCACATGCTTTAGTTTGAGCTGCGCTGGACAGAAGCAGAAGCACAGTGGACACCTGAGCCGTGCATGGTGCAGTGCTTCCTCCAGTTTGATGTGACAAAACAATAGCTGTTGTTTTGTTTTTTTTTTGTTTTTTTTGTTTTTTCCTTGAGGAAGTATCAGGCCAGGATTACCAAACACTTCGTATTTACCGAACAGGAACAGGGAAGTCACACCGATGGCTCTTTACAAAAGCTCTGTGTTGTCACACAGTTAACCTGGTAGTTAAGTATGTCTCAAAAACCCCAGGATTGTGTCACTGTGAAGGTTACATGATCTTTTGGAGAAGTTGAGGTTTATCAGGGCAAGAATTATGAAAAATGTGTGCAAAAGCAGAGGTCATTTTACTGTCTTAAAAATGTGAAAAATAGAACTGGTTCATTTTAAATTAACCAAAAATTTAAAATGAATAGCAGAAATACTGTAATTTAGTCAGTTTAGTTTATCATTAGTCATCATTTACAGAGCCCCAGATTTGTTACTGGGAGTAAATGTCTGGTTCTGGGACTTAACAGATCCTGTCCCCACTCTGTTATGTTTTTATTTTCTATTTAGTTAATTAATTCATTAACAAAAATACATTTAATCATAGTTTTAGCCCTCATTAATAATTTCTTTATAATTAATTAGTTTTTGTTCCATTATTATAAGCACAAATACTAGATTTACAAAAAAATTACTACATATAGGCTAATCAACAAAATGAGCTCAGGTGGGTTATGTAAGGATTAAACAACGAGGTTTATACCATTGTCCCACACACTGAAAATAGCTCACTTTTAAATCTGACAACCTTTTGGCTGTCCATGGATGTTCAAGGCATTAGTTATTTCTGTTTTAGTTGAAGCTAGTCCCTTCTATCAGTAGTTCATTTGTTTATCTGTTGCTATGGTGATGCTCATAGCGTAGTAATCATACACTGTATATATAAATGGACATAGCTAGCCGCCGCGTTCCAAATAGAAAGTGATCCTGGGCTGCCCTTCCGGGCGACTCTGACTCTGGCTCCGATTCACTTTACATTAGAAAACTGTCGCCCCTCTCTCCATAGATGCTGCTGTCAGGCTCGTCATTTTGGTCTTAAAATATTAACCCGCTCTATGTGATCCTGGTATTTTTATTTCTCTATTGTGTCCGTAACTCAAGATATAAACATTAATAAGAGACAAATCCGCTGCCTTCTTTCCTTGAGGTCGCTCTGGCTAGCGTTGGCAACAGGTTTGATTGACAGCGTTGCTAAGCGCTCCAAATATGGAGCCTGGCTCCAAATTCGCCCTGTAACTGCTAGCCTCGCTGAGCTTCATTTGACTGGAGCTGAATGTTATGGGTGATGTCACACTCATTTAGCCCACTTCTTTATACAGTCTATGCTAGTGATATAGAACAGTGATTAGCTGTTGCCGGATTACTTGTGCGGTTATTGGGAGTGTGATGATGTCATAATCCCAGATGAGCCAGTTTTCCCTGTTGATAACATTGTACTTACCATGAAATATCCAGAAATTAAATTTAAACAAATGTTGAATTGAAAATGTTTAGTTTTGACAAGACCCAAGAACACATTGTATTACAACAAACAATCTACAATCTATATTTTAACGATATTCATTTTTGCTACCCCCATCTGTATTAAATAGTATTGACCTATAGAATGTTGTGATGTCATCTGAAATCCAGCAGTAGAGGTTATGCAGATCACAACATTCTGAATTTTTAGACTAAGTGGCAAAGGTATATGAGTGTCAATGGGGAGTAATGAAATTTTCTTCTGTGAAAGCTCAAAACACATCTAAAATGTGAAAGAGGTGCTACAGTTTAATAACAGACATAAAAGTCTACAACTCTTCTCAATATTTAGTTAACAGTTCAAGTTAAACAACAAGAACTCTGCAGGCTACGCTCACATTTATCACTGATGCAGACTTTGGGATCAGACACAGTTGAACTGAACCTTTCTCCCCTTAAATAAGATCTTACTGAAGTCTGTGTGTTGTTTAGTTGTTGTAGGGCAAGTTGAAGGATCCTTTATCTCCCCTATATCATTAGCTAACAAGCTAGCTAAGATCTGCACAGTCACAGTCAACAACGGAGAAACCACTTTTAGTTTAAATTATATTATAATATACTAATAAACTCATTTGAGCTAAAAAAACATCTCCATGAACTAAAAGTAGATGAAAAATAAAATGATGTCATAACCTCAATTTAGAGACAGGTTTTTCATGGAATTTGGTGCATTCACATGACAATATAACATTCTAGAATCCCTATACTTTAAAACTGAGCTGGAGAACAGGTCTAAATTCTGTGGTGGAATTTGCCGTTTGACAGGTTGCAGGTTTGTTAACCTGGTTTGTGGTTAATATCTCTGTAATTACTGGGCCTATCCACATGAAGCAAAGTTCAACATCTTCTTTGTCAGTTTAAATAAACAAAAGAGTTTTGGGGTTTTTTTGTATTGTATTGTTTTGTTTTTTTCAGAATTGTCTCATAAATTGGGGACATCATTCAACTCATGATTGTTGTCAGTTGAAAGATTTAAAATCATAAGATCCATATGACAGGGTTTTGGACATAATTTCTAACAAATTATGACAAGGTTAAATGTGTGGATTTCTATTTGGGATATTTATTTTTAAAGCTGTAAATCTTCCATAGAGTTACATAGACCCAAGCCCGCAATCTAAGATTATGACATCATCAAGTTCTAGAACAGTTGATGACCCCCATCAAAAGGTTTGGTGTCACTGTTGAACCACACCACACCAGCCTGCCACCTCTCCCTGTGGGCAACGCCAGAGAAATGGAGAGTCCAACCCCTCTCAAGGAGTTGGGTTCCAGAGCCCATGCTGTGCGTGGAGGTGAGGCCGACTATATCAAGTCTGTAACGCTTAACCTCCCTCTCAAGCTCAGGCTCCTTCCCCCCCAGCAAGGTGACATTCCATGTCCCCAGAGCCAGTTTCCATGTCCGGAGATCCGGTCGTCAAGGCCCCCACCTTCGACTGCTGCCCATATCCCCCTGTCCCTTCCAGATCCTCCTGCAGGTGGTAGGTCCACCAGATGCTCGCTGACGAGCACCCACCCAGGCCTGGCTCCAGCGTGGGGTCCCTCTGGTGATGCCAATCCGGGCGACATAACTGGCCTTGATATTTCACTTATCATAAAGCGCTTCTGAACCATTCTTTGTCTAATCATCTCCAAGAACCTGTTTCCACCACATTATGGTGGCAGTTCAAGGAGGGGTGTCTCAAATGTAAACTTTTAAAGTAAATGTTATTAATTTTAAAAGTATACATTTGTCTCTCATTTACTTTATCCATGTGCAAATATAGATATATACATTATCAGTTAACTGTATTTTAAATGAGTAGCCCCCAAATATAAATTTTGGTCGACTAAGACTCCATCAACCGATTAATCAGCTAAACAACTAAATGACCACAACCATAGTTTAAAGAAGACATACTGTGCTTGTGTCTGCTAGGTAGTTATAATCTATGGCACCCATGGATTATTATGTTGTAATTTGCACATTTTAAATCGTAATATTGTCATTGTCAGACGGATGTTATATTTAATGTTATTATATTATTGCACCTGATTAGCAGTATTGTCATTTTTGTTTTTTCTTTATAAATTCATGAAAACTTTCCAGTGAGAGCCATGCAGATAATGATCGCATTCATTTTAAAATAAATACCGGTGTATATATATTATTTTTTGTCCATACATTGTAGTCTATCTTACTTGGACTTATGTTCTCTATTAACTTATTTTTGTTTGTTTTTAAATATTTTTGACATAAAGCTAATTATTATTATTTTTTTCCCCTTTTTTGTAACCTTGTCTTACCAAAAACACAAACAGGAGCATCATTTTGATCCCTCTCTTCACGTTTAGGGAACTTGAACCATAAAGCAGAAGCTACTGGTCGGTGGGAGCCATGCCGAGTGTTAGCATGTCTGTAAACAGCAGATGGAGCCAGCGCTAAGAGGATTAGATCTAAACTGACCCCTGACCCCTGCACAGCTCTCTGAATACACCGTACGGCCACTACATAATCCCATTTCAATATTTCACCCTCTTTACTCTCAATAACAATATGTTCTCATTAACTAAATCACACAACTTAAAGGCTTAGTTTTTTGTATTAACTGGAGTTCTAGGCAAAAGTTCAAATCATTTAAAAAAAACAATATTAAAGATGCACTATGTATCTTTTCTACTTCTAAACAGAGATGTTATTGCTTAGCCTGGAATGTTCCACAGTATGGTATTGATGGCCCTATACCAGATTTTTTTCCATGTATTTAAGCAAAATTTGTCTTGCCCCAGTATAGATATATTGTTTAAGCAGCTCTTGAGGTCAAAATAAATCTGCTGCATGCTGTCTGCATCTAATCATAAAGCGATTTATTATCTGATAATCAGGAAGTGCATAGTTAGCATGCTAGTTGTTATTAGCACAGTAACTCCGCTCTGGTCTCTTAAAGCTGTGAAAAGCACTTATAAACTCATTGGGGTGAATAATTAGGATGCCCAGAATGCATAAGGTAAGTGAGGAATAAATTTGGACTATTGCAAACTGTTTAAAATGAACTAGTTAAATTTTTCATGTTTTCTATTTTGCAACTTATGGTGTTACCTGCTTGTCTTGATAAATAAGTTGAATGCCATACTGTGGAACATTACAGACAAAGCAGTAACTTCTCCATAGAGACAAGCAGGTGGTGTAAAAAGTTCCAAAATTCAAGTGCTTAAAAATATGAAATATATATTCATGATCAGCAAATAATATAAAATAAGCCACAAAACAAAGATCAAGTTACATATTAAAGACAACTGTATACTAGTAGCCTAGCTGCTATTGTGTTTAACCTAATTTGAACTTCTCCACTCTTGGAGAAGTTCCCTGCCAAAGCAGAGTTAGTTCTTGCGCCTCCTGCTGGCAACCGTGGTTCTTTGTGCACAGTAATCAGATAAGGTGTCAAAAAACGATCGTAATTTTGCAGACATGGTAAAGCTAGCAATAACAACAGGGATGCTAACACACTCTTGCTGATTTTCTGACAATAAAACGCTTTATAATTGGATTCAGACAACACTGAGCGGACAAGAGCTGCTTATACAATATATGTGTACTGGGGCAAGACAAATTTAGCTCAAACTTATGCTAAACCAACTGCTATCAGCAATTGTGTTTAACCTAATTTGAACTGCTCCACTCTTCAGTGCCAAAACAGTGTTGGTTCTTGCAGCTTCTGCTGGCAGCTGTGTTTTTTTGTGTGCACAGTAATCAGATAAGGTGTCAAAACCTGGCTCAAATAACACTAATCATTCTCTATTCTGCCAAACATTTTCTGTCTTTTCCTTGTGTGTTACATAATTTTGTTTGCTGGTGAAAAACATACCTGAAATTAGGTTTACTTTGTTACCTTATGCATTCTGAGATCCTAATTATTTACCATGACGAGTTTATAAGCACTTTTCACAACTCTTAGAGACCAAAGCGGAGTTTTGCTTCCACAGTAAGGCTATCAGTAACAACAACTAGCATGCTAACGCACACCTCTCGATTCTGGGACAATAAAACGCTTTATAATTAGATGCAGACAGTACACAGCGGACATGTGTTGACCTCAAGAGCTGCTTATACAATATATCTGTACTGGAGCGAGACACATTTTGCTCAAATACATTCTTATTACTATTCTATTTTGTGTTTGCTTTTTCTTCTTAAGATTGTTTTATATTGTAATTCTATCTTTCATGTTGTCTTTCTTTGTTCTTCACTGACACGTTTGAGGAACTGCCTTTAGTTTCTCTGTTCTAAGAAGCAGCCAAATTCTTCTGACTCCAAAGCCTCACCTCAGTCTTCATGTTAACGCTGCATTGTTGTCTTTACAACATCTTTACATGCTGAGTGGCTAGCACTCTCACCTCACAGCAGGAAGGTCCAGGGTTCGATTCCCGGGTCACCCTGGCCTTCCACAACCAAAAACTGCCACAATAGATAAAATCCTCCAGCTAAGGTAGGCCTGACAAAGACTAGCTCAAAATCTGTAGATGGGTCGCCAAGCACTGCACTGCTCCTGACAGACCCCGGATGGCATTGGATGGGTCAAATGCAGGAAACAAATTTCTCTATGTGGACAACAAAGTGTACCTGAACCTTATTGTTTTATCTTGTATTTTTACCTACAGTGTGTCTTGAATGTCTTTGGGACCAATGAAGTATC
>KN483806.1:3518-16627 GCA_000787095.1 Periophthalmodon schlosseri | reverse complement strand
CACACCCACACACACACACACACACACACACACACACACACACACACACACACACACACACACACACACACACACACACATTGGAGAGGTTTGTGTGCGCGCCACGAGATCAGTGTTGTGCACGAGCTCCACCTACCTGCACCCGGCCATAGTACAGCTAAAACATTAAGGTACAGAGCTCGTTTTTAGTCCCTACGCAAGGAATTGGCGCAATGAATGATTTATACTATTGGTTGGCTACTATACTACGTCATGTGGCCTACATAAAATTCCCCAGCCTACAATTAGAGCTCGTGTACTATGTATTGTAAGGTAAGCATTGCTAATAAGTCATTGTAGCCAAAAAAAAAAAAAAAAAATTAAAGCATCGGCCATTTTGCGCCCAACGTTTTGTTTGAATGACCACCACAATCACAATATCAGTTAGGCTGGAAGTTAGAACCTGTTGTGGACAAATGACACCCTATGTTTTAAACTTAACTAAGCGTTCTACCAGAATGTAGATTTTCAGTCTGTAGTAGTATAGGCTACTATAGTGTCAGTCGGTTTCAGAATGATTGAATGAAATTGAGACCATTGCTTGATTGCATTGATGAATAACAATTTAAAACAAATACCGGTACATATTTTGAATAAGAGTCCTCAAAATGTTGCACAGGCCTACGCAATAAAGCTGAACCTCATAAGTAGGCCATGGCCATATAGCCTACTGTATTTTGTAATAGCACAAAGTGCAGTATGTTGAAGTTTGAGGCATTTAAAAATGCATGTGTGTATGCATGAATATGTTTGCACTAGTGAATCTAAAAAGGCACATTGACATCTACTCATGCATTCATGCATAAACGCAGACATGTTGAGTATCCCCTTGCCACACAGGCAGAGCTGTTGCCAGAAGTAGCCCGTGTCCTTGCATCAAGGCTCCTCTGTATTGATTAGCTGCTAGTTAAAATATGAGCCGAGGAAGGGGAAACACATCACTTTCATTGCTGCCTGTTAATGGATACAGGACATTAAATCTACGGACATGTGGCAGGCCGAGGTGAAGATTGGTGGGGGTAGATTCAAGCTTCAAGGAGCAGGTGAAAATTAGGATGAGGGTTTCTGTTATAGGTCTAGAACAGAAAAGGGAAACAAAAGTACATCAAATAAAATCTTATTTTTGTATTTAATTTCACAGAGAAGACAAATGAGAGTAGTACAATAGGCCTACCCTTCGGTTGCTGGATGTGTCAGTGATGAGATGGTTTAGCCTTGTGTGAAGTTAGTGATAGCAGTTCATAAAAGAACATTAGAAACATTTAATTACACTATAAATAGTGTCAACTTAATAACGATATTTACAGTACAGATGATACATTTTCAAATTAACCGATTGTTCAATGAAAGTGTTTGTTAAAGTGCACTCTCGCCTCACCACAAGAAGGGTTTGGGTTCGACTCCCATGCTGCCCAGGCCTTTCTGTGCAGAGTTGGCATGTTTCTCCCAGTGTCTGGGTGGGTTTCCTCAAGGAACTCTGGTTTCCTCCCCATCAACCATATACATGTACAATAGGTATATTCAAAATATCTCAAAATCTGGAGCTGGGTCCCCGGGCGTGGCACTGCAGCGTCCACTGCTCCTGACAGGTTTGCCAGTGGCATTGAAGGATGGCCATCTGGCTTAAAAACTTGCCATGCTGGTGGTTTGTTTGGTGATAAAAGAAGAACCTTAGTCACTGCACACCAATCAAGTGAGTGCCAGAGTATGAACTCAAGGCAAACAGTGACACATGAACAAAGAATCAAGAGTTTTACATCCAGCTCAATAAGCTGAGATCCATCTAAGAATGTGAGAAGGAGGTGGGAAATCTGACCAGGCGTGAAGTGAGAGAAAGATTCCTCAGTCACACACAGATGTAACAGCACTGACTTTGTCAAGTTTACTGTTCATTTTGTGCAGCCAAATCCATCAAAGGACCTGCTTCATTCTGCTTGGCTAAACATCCAACATCAAAAAGATAAATCATGCAGCTATAAAAATCTTTGATCAAGACGAGGTTCAGGTAAGAGGTAAATGTGTGTGAGGCACTTGCCATTTTCAAATGATGATGGCATTACTGGGTGTGAATGGACTGGTGTGAAGTGAGGAAGAGGGTGTTAAGAGTGTAAAGGGGAAAAACCTGAAAAGTTACTTTTCTCTGAACTATAAGGTCACTTTATGGAGAGGCCCAGGCTAGAGAATGCCAGTGTGTTCCAAAAACAGGAGAACCTTGCACTGTGTCAGTTTTACGTTCTACATGTGAAATATTTCAGGATGAAGGCAGCACCTCAGAGTTTCATCATTTTGCCTGAATACGTGTGGAGAGTTTCTGTCTTATATAAGAATATTCAAATGTTCTTCACCAATGAGGGAAGAAGAGCACATTGGAGCGAGTGGTGCAGACTACAGTGAAACCACTGTTCAGTCAGCGCTGTAATGGGACCCGGAGAGTGGTCAATATGGCTCCAGCAATGGCTTCTGGGACAAGTCTTGGTTAAAGGATAGATATGATGTTAAATGTACTTTTTTGAGCTTTTAGTCATGTTATATTGGCCACTCATCAAATACACACCCAGAGTTGTATTTTGCCTCATTTACGCTTGTTTCATTAATCCATTAATCCAAAATTGTCTTCTTTGAGCACTCAAAAATGCTCAGTTCACATTTTGTCCTGATTATTGCGTCACGGGTAAAAATACAGACCTCTCCTACTCAAATTGTGTTAACAACGAACACGACTTTATTACCATAGCATTCACGATTCTAAGGGCTTCATGGAAATGGAGGTGTAGTTTATAAAGTCTGTTGTCCAGACATTATTTTAAGTTAGAAAATAAGTGTCCCATGGTGACCAAAAGCATGTTTAAAATGGAACTGAAGCCACAAAAATGTGTTCTTTAAGTCTATCCAATTAATCAGAGGAAAATGGATGGAAACGTATAATACCCCTCACACATGACGTCAAAGCATAATCAAAACTGTGTGCCAATTGGACATGGACTGTGCCTACATTGGGTCCGCTTTGTGTTTTGAAAAGGCTAAATATGTGACTTTTATGGGGGTATATGTGCACACACATGATGTACTGTTCATGTTGTTACAGTATATTGATGGTTACATTTGATCACAGAGAAATAGGATTAGAGGGAAGTATATTTTCACTGGAAAAGTGGGATGAGGATCAAGCAGAGGGCAGAGAAAGTTGAGGCAGAAGACGGTGAAAGAAGATCAAAGGTGGCCCCCGCTGGTAGAGATGCTGATAGTAAGTGTCTCTTTTCCATTATTCATCAGACAGCTGTGTATGTAGGTTACAGACTGAGAGAGCTCCATGAGAAATAGAGGAACACTGCACATCTGAAACTGCAGAGAAAAAGAAGTAACATGGAACCAAATTTGAAGTGATGAAAACGTATGATCTGCTGTCGGTCAATCTCAAAGAGTGGACATATGAAAAAGGGGAGCAAAACATACATGAAATAAATGAATAAGATGTTGCTATGCATACATATAGTAAATATACACAAAATGATTTGCTGTTTGTTTTAAAAAGATGAAATATAATAGTTATTTCTGTAGCTATATGATTCCCAATGTCAGTTTCAGTGTATGACCACAGAGTGAACCATTTAGAACTATATAACCACATTCACTATTTTCAGCCCCTCTGTGTAAAAGCCTTTAAAGCTGACTTTTCATTAATCTTACTGGATCTCTTATTCTATAGAGAGACCATCTTGTAAATAAGCTTTAAGTTATTTGGAACATTGGTTTAAAAAGGTTGTTATTAATTCTTTTCTGGTTATCTACAAGCAACTAAAACACATGGCAAGAGAGATGGACAGAGTGTAGAAAGATGTCTTTGCAGCTGACACACATACTTTACTGTGCAGAAATGATCACGCCATGTTGGGCTAACTCAGAGCATTCAACCTCATATCTAAATCTCTTATCACATGTGATATGCTGCATGCCATGTGAGGCAGAGTGTGTGTGTGTGTGTGTGTGTGTGTGTGTGTGTTGTGTTTAGGGTGGTTTGTTCCATTTGTGTCCGATCACTGTCTCCCGGGCTCCTTTAATAGTGGAACTTGATGTACTCGAGATAGGTACAGAATGTCACAGAGACATAGCAGCTTTATAGGGCTTTATATACACACATTATTAAGGCACTCTAATGGCAAACTGTCCATGGCAATAACACAGACCAAAGGGGACCTTTGCAAAATGAGTTTGTTACTAAAAGACATTTCATGGAATGCATACATTAAACAGTATACAGATTATTTCTTTACTGTACAATGGATTTGTTCATTTGGGGGTTCAGTACTGAGTTTGTTATAGTGGATTGAAGTGTTTTGTGCTTGTATGTATTTGATTAAAATGTAGTTCTTAACTCTTTATAGCAAATATAGCTTCAAGAGTTATTCATTCTACATATAGACATTGCATGTGACATGCCATTACTGCAGTGAAGTACTGTCTTATTTATTCTGGGTGATAGTTGTACTCTTGTATATATGGGTCTCTTTGTATCTATAAATAGCTGGTCATTACAGACGTGCTCTGCTTTGCCCTGCTGGTGGAAATCCCTTTGTTGTCTTTATTAATGGGTCAAAGGAAGGCAAATCCAACATGCAGAAAAAAGCACTGCATAACAAGAGGTCATGGCAGAGCCGTATTTTAATCATTCAAGAAAGAACAGGGCTGTTATGTAACAAATACAGGCCTAAGCAGCAGCAATGTATAAGCTCTTTTTTAAATTCTAATAGATATGGGAGCTATTGTGTTTAAGATTAACTATATGAACAATAATGTTGTTTTTCTGGGAACTAATCAGGAGGAAACATTCTCTCTTCCTAGTGGCATTTGTGACCTGGCCTACATCTTGTACATATGAATGAGTTAGTAAATATTTGATTGGTGCAAGTAGATTTGGCCTCAAACCTGATTGGTCCAGAGAAATTAAGTCATACTGGACCATAAAAACACAGATGTTGTACATTCTATTATACAATACAGTTCAAAACATAAGATTATGCCATGTCTCTCTTTTCTTTGTATAAATAGTGTAACATAGTATGCTGTATAAGGTAATTAAACATGACAAGTGAATAAGGGCAAGCACATGCAATCCCACCATTCCCGGACTGCCACACTCGTGCATGAGCAATGTGTATGTTTGCAAGACCAGCACAACAGGGGGTCTGCACTGCTCAGGCTATTGAATATAATGGGGGTTGTCTGCTCAAAGTCAAGAAGGAAACACACAGAACATAGTAGTATCATGCAACAGAGTGTGGTATTTTTACAAGTGACACATCATGGCCGTTTATAGTGTGCCAGAGATGCTAAATTTCAGTCTTTAAAGTCTTTAAAAAACTATGCATGACAAGGCGGAACAGTGAAACATCTTAAAGTTTATGGTGAGCTATTAATCGGAATTGCTATTAACCTTAGTGCTGTGTTAAATTATTATGACGGGTAAAGAGTCAACCTGGGTACATAAAAAGAGAGGTGTTAGTGCTAAAAATGTTAAGCTCTTGTTCAATTGTTATAAAGACCAGAGATTTTTGTACTATTGTTGATTGTGTTGATTAATTGGACAGCATGTAGTTAATTGTGTTGCTGACTGGGCCTATGCTGTCCCGAGCTACAAGAGGAAACAAACCTAACATATGCAAAGGTTCCAGGATGTTTTTATAATCTTGCCTTTGGCCTGTAGACTGTAGATATCTGACAATACTGAAGGCTGTATGGAAGGGCATAGACCTGGGGCTACAGGGCACACAGCTCTGCTCTGTGTGTCTGTGTGTGACCTCATTCCCAGTGGCACTAATGTGGGTGAAAACATCCATGAGCGCGTGTGCAGGGCCTGTGGAAACATTTGGGTCTGTTGTATAAGTGCACACGGCTCTGCACTGCGCAACCCGTTACACAATGTGCTGGTAGCTGCCATTACTCTGCGTAGCGTAGTCATGTAGTCTCCTTCCATAACAACATATAGATTATACTGCACATTTTAGGTCAATGAATTATTAAATATCTAGATAATAGAGTATTACACATTTTAAAAAAGTAAATTGTGTTTTCTTGATATGATTTGCAGAGTCAGTATGAGTCGCAAGGGAACACAAGCCCAAGCCTGGATAAATTAGTGTCATTGCGTCAGGGAATGCAAAAAATGATTAATGTAATGTGAAAATAGCTATAAATGCTATAAATAAATGTGGTTCAAAATGCTTGGCAACAAAAAGAATTAGATTTCGGAATAACATCCCCAATATGTTATATATATAATATAATTACAAATTATAGGCCAGCAGCATTTTCCATTTTGATTTGATTACTGAAGTCTGTGGATGCCTGGTGACAAAAACAATAAATGCTGTGTGGGGACGTCAATAAGGTGAAGACGCTCCTGTCTCAGCTGGCCTCTCTGTCTCCCATGAATGTAGGGGAATCCCGTCCTAACAGTTTCCCCATTGTTTATGTGTGATCTGCTCCAGGCTGTGCGCTTCCCCTTTCCACTCTCCTCCACCAAACAATCCATACCCGCACCATTTCCTCTTTGGCCGCTCTCACTTCCTACCTGCTGCTGTCTTCAAAGGACACTTGCATGTCTATGTCTCAGAAGTTCCCTTTTTAAGAAACCTATTTTAAAATGTTGTCAGACGAGTATTGACTGGCCGTGATCTCTTGTGGTTGATTAACGGGAGAACATTGTCCAGTTTGATTATTAATCATTTCAATTACCCAATGGGACTATATGTACAGGGTTACATATAGGCTAACCTAAATTATGTCTGTGACCTACAAAATGACCAATAAATATACAGGCTGCATCTTGATGTGACAACTCTCTGTCTGCCTTAGAACAGCCTACTTTGCCTCCAGCACTGATGCACTGTGTACATTATTTACCTTCCATACGCATTGGTCCTAATTATGGCTGAAATGTTACAGCTGAGCTCTCTTTGCCAGGAGCATTCATTAGTGTAAGAAATCAACACAATGACAACTAGAGAATAATTCTTTACAGACTACATGCATGTTTCATTTGTATGAGTTTGTGATCACTTGATATTGTTAGCATTTTGCTAATCCTAAAGTTATCTTATAATCTCCTAACAAGCCGCTTGATTTTTATGTTAGGGCACCACAGTAATTTCAATTATCCATCTCACAGAAGCATAATGCAGTTCTTCCCTTAAAGAAGATATTGGAACATTAAATCAGAGTTTTTGACACACCGGTGATGACGGTGAGAATGCTAAAAGCTCCAAGAGGCGATTATCTTGCAGAGGGCTCCCTGGGGAGAAATAAACTTCTTGCCCTGATGTGCGGCTGGCGGGCAGGCTGTCTTCTCTTCTCCTTGTGGTCATGTCTGCCCTCCTCACAACAGTCATCACCCATCAGGACCTACGACCAAATCCTGCTAATTAATAATTGACAGTAGAGACTCATGGCCTTGTGCTTCTTTTATTCTCAGCCTGACCTACATAGTCAAGCACCTGATCCGCTCCTCAAAACAAAACCTATTGACATGAGTTTTCTTCCGGCTTGTGCTCACTAAGGCACTCATTCATGGGCTATTTTTGTCTTGTTTTTTTAAGTCAGTCTCTCTCAGAGTACATTGGAAATTAGCCTGTGTATCAGAGAAGCGCTTAAGCTAATGTACTTTCATGTGCGTCCATGTGAGCCAATGGGCGTCCGGGCCCCAAAGTATTTGGAGAGAGAATGGAACGTTGGGTCAAAGGGTTACCCTCATTTTCCTCTGGCCTTCATTTTGTATCGCTTTCTCTGGCTTTCTCTTCCCTCTTTGTCTTTATTCATTTACAACAGCTTCTATTAATCACTGAGATTGCAGGATGCAGCTTCAATTGGGGCTGCTAAAAGATCATACTCCTGGCTTTTAAGACGAGTATCACTTTTGGAGGGAATTTACTAAGTCAGGCTGTGCCAAGTAAAGACAAAAAAACTGCTGTAGTCTGTGGAAGTCGACAGTGGTGTGTAAAATATCATAAACTGTTAACATTCATAAATATTAAAACAGGCGTGCAGTGTGAATTATAGAGTCGTATCAGTGGCCGTTCACATCATGCCATATTATCGGCTCAACTCAGTTTGCTTGGACCTGAAAGGAAACAGGTAGGGCTGCTAAAAAGTGCTGGCACTGTGTAACCGCAAAAGATAAAAATGCAAGAAAAGCCACGTAGCCTATAAGGTTGAGTGGGTAGGCCCTTAGTTCCCGTGCATGTACCTCACCTCCACTCCCACCTCTGCCCTCTTCCCACTAAATCTCTGTGTTTCTTCATTTCCGTGTTTCTGTGCACATCCTAATGAGTCTTTGTGAGGGACAGTAGTCTTTAAGCACTGAAAGGACTTAATGGCTCTGCTGATGGCTGCTGCTAATGTCTTCAGGCTAATGGCCTTGGCCACCATTGATGATAACTATGAACTAATAGCTTGAATGACAGATTGCCAACTGCTTTCAAGAACCCTGTTCTGTGTAGAGACAAAATAAATAGTCTCAAGGGAACATCTACAAGGTGCAGTCCCCTGAGCTGTCTTTATTGTGGGTGGGCAGGAACATAAAAGTTATGCAGCAGCTTAAAATAGAACATTTATAGGCCTCCTGTCACCTGAATCCAGTTGATGTTTCATTACCTATTTTGTGTAGGGCAATTCAAGGCCCTGTACCCAACATCTTGCATTCTCAACAGTAGTGTTAATGTAACCCTTTTCTCGTTTCTAGCTCTCACAAAGCTTTAAAAAACATCCTGACTCTGTATATGCATTCATTTCTATAACAACTTTCAGACTGCAAAGAGTCTGCCCTTCCTTCATGGCACAATTTTGACAAAATAGATACCACCAAATCCTAGTACATAGGCTCCAGATTCATGATCAATAAAAACTGTTCATAATATGAAGCAGACAGCAAGCAGCGGTCACATTTTTTTTTTTTTTTTTTTACATATTACCTAGCATCAACGCTACACAGAATGTGACAGACCTGCTTTGCATAAGAACAAATGCAGATGTATACGCATATATTTCCAGCCGTATGGCATTTGTGTGAGCGGTGCCGAGGAAGAATGGCCCTCTAAATGGGAGGCACCTGGGTCGTTACAGCAAATGGCTCCCAAGTCACGTCAGAGTGGCACTCAGATTCTTTCTTGACGAAGATGAGACATTTTAAAAGCCTTACATCTGTCCTTGCATGTGGTAGATAAAAGTAATATTAAGATGGCAGTAAAGCAGAAGATGAAGCTTCATGGAAGGTAAGTGTGAAGTGTGGAACCTCCCATGCAGCTGCCTTTTTAGCTAAGCTCCATTTGGAAGGTCATCGAGCAGCGTGATGAAGAAGAGGAGGCTGGAGGAGCAATGAAGAGCTAAGTGTCCCACAGAGGCACCGCCACTTGATAGAGACACACCATTACAGTGACATACCGTCATTAGCTGGCTCAGCTCTTTGCTACTGGTCTAATATGTGCTGTAGCAGTTAGCATTCAGCTTGCGTTAATAGGGTAATTCCCATTCAGCAGGGATAGCAGCCTTATGAGCGATGTGTCACATCTATAGTCGGCAAGTGTAGCAGCCATGCAATAATTTCTACACTCACACCCGCATTAAATGACAGTCAATCTTTGCCAAGAACGAAGCCCGTCTCCTCCCCCTGTGCCCCGGCGCTAAATCACAGCTCGCTGTCTCTATTACATACCTGCAGTGCTCTCTAAATCACTCTTCTCTTTACATGTCCTTCCTCTTCCACTTCAGTGCCTCATGCTTCCCTCTTGTGTATTATAAACTCTTTGCTAACTTTTCTCTTTATGGCAGGTTAAAACAGCTCTGCATTTCACAGGGACAAGTACACTGAGGTGTTAACTATAGTTCTTTCAATGGGGGAAACTTCAATTTATTTTTTATAGCCCAATATCAAAACAGCAGTCAATGAAACTGTTGTGTGTCAGTAAGAACCAAGTATAGGCATAGAGTCATCCATAATGGGATGAGGGTAAGAGGAAGGTCCACAAGGCGAAGGATCAACTTTGCAAGACTTCAAAACTTTCAGCAGAGGCCAACATCTGCTTAGAAATCGACATGTGCTGTGAGGTTTATGCACCTGCCTCTTAACAAGACACTGAGCGTTGAGTCCTCAGACTGGGCAGTGATGATCTCTCCAGTGTCAGTCACAAATATAAAGCAAATCATTCTCATACTCACTGTCCACATGACGCATGGAAGCTATTCTTACTCTTGAAAGATTTCTACAGGATGCATGATTCTTTGGTGTACTTTTTTGTATATTTTTGTATATTTTTTGTTGAAAGGTTGATCATCATTCTCTAAATATAAAACATCTCTTCACATTTTGGGTTTTCAGTCTCTATATGGACAGACAGCCCATTTAGACCCTGTGTGTATAAAACGCTCCTTCTGCGTCCATTTCAGGAGGCGAGGTGCGTCAGAGCGTGAACACTAGCTGTCAGCTCGGATTATGTCCAGTTGCTGGGCACTTACACCGGCTGCCTGTGTGTATTAACATGTGTGTGTCTAGGAGAGGTTAGCTAACATGAAACCAAACAACCAAATCAAAAACCAAACTTGTCAGAATTACCAAAAACACACCTAACATGTTATATTCGTATTATCATAATTTCAGATGTAGACGGTAGCGCACTTCACTGCCACCCTTCTTCCTGTTTTTCACTTCTGCTGCTCACACATGACCTCCGCTAACCTCGGGTGGCCTCCTCCTCCCATGTGGCTGCTCTCTGTGGGGAAATGCCCTGTTTTTGCAGATGATTAGTGGGGAAAAAGAAACTAAAGAAACTAAGAAAAAGGAGTTTGCAAGTGAACTCGTCCTCCGTATCAGTGCATAAGTGTGTGCGTGTTGGGCTGCAGCAGATCAGATATCGGTCAGTGAGCATTATGCAGCCTGACACGTATAGTGCATCTGCAGTTCACATAGAATGGCCATCTAGAGTTCATGACATCACAAAAAGCAATATTAGATCAAATACAAGATTGACCTATTGAAATTCATGACACGTTTTCATGTTTTACAAATTATTACTTGATTTGGTGGGATAGTATGTGTGGGAAACATGTTTCATAGTTTTACATCAGTTATGTGTGAGTTTGTAGGAAGAAAGTTGAGAAAACAAGTACAAAATACTGGTAGTAGTGGTGAGTTCTAAAATGGAGCCCCTCTACCATGTCATCAACATCTAAAATCCCATCCAAAATGTAGTGACAATGCGCAGGTTAGGAAGGTGTTTTTCTGACAGTTTAAATCTTCATATAATAAAATAAAGGTCATAACTACAGGTTTTGGCCCATGTTTATATTATAGGTAACAGTTATGGAATTACCTCTACTTATATCATATCTGCTGTCTTATGTAAAAAAAAAAAAAAATCTTGCTTGCTTTTCAATTAGAGTAGTTTGTAAATGAGAGAAAGGATGTGATAGCTTCTGTTGTTGTAACTAATTCAAAGTAGTGCTTCTTCCTCCATGCGCCTGTCACAGCAGTAGGGGTGGGGCTCTGAGCAGTTTGCCAGAGTAGCGCAGGGTGAGCTCAGGCATTGACCACAGCGGGGTGAGGGGGTTAGTTACTTCCTCATCCTTGTCACGCTATCAGCTTTGAGTTGTCTGCAGCCGCATTAACTCACCAGTGACGTAAAACTATAGGCCTGAATGAATGACAAAACAGATTAACTGGAGTTTTATTACATCACACGACTTCTATTTTAGGAAGGCTTTTTATTTATGCCTTATTTATTTATGCCTAAGTATGATATTTACACTCGTTCCGACATACCCATAACTAGGAAAGGGACGATACTGAAATTTGATGTCGTGATTATCATGGCCAAAATAACTGCGATTAACGATTATATCATGGTAATTATTAAAGTTGCTGACAGTTTAAAATGTTATGGAAGATTATAATTTTAATCTCATGAATAAATTCCATGTTTAAAGAACTGTTTATAGCATCGTACTTTGTTATCAGTGAAAATAACTACTAGCTAGCAGAGAATATTCTGGATGAGCAGGGCCGTCAACTGAAATTTTGGGGCCAAGGGCAAGAAGTCTTACATGAGTCCTCATCTAATACAAATTAATAGTAAGAGAGTCCACTTCTGGGCCCCTAAACCCCGAGACAACAGACCTCTTTGTCCCCCCTTGTTCACTCCCCTGTGAATAAGCAGGTTTTTTTCTGCACATTCTGATGATACAATGGTAATTATCTTTGTTGGCGATTATCACGATTATATAAAATGTCCCACAAATGATTATTGTCGACTCCTTTTATCACACTAAATGGTATTATTGTTTATTGTCCCATCCCTACCTATAACCTAGAATTGGGGTTGCGGTTAGGGTGTAGGTTGGACTTTGGGAGAAATATCTATACCACCTGTGGCAATCCAGAGTTGTGAGAACATGAAAAACAGGGGAAAGGTAGGCTGAAATTACAGGTCTACATCTGTGAGTAAGTCTAAAAGTGACAAAAGCTTTATGTTGACAATATTACATTATTTGAACATTTGTGTTTATAGCTCAGCTCCTTCAAATATGAAAATAAAATATTTTGAGTGTTACTGTTTTGTCCTTCCAATTACATTAACTTTAAATTATAAATCAAATATTATGTCCTGAGCATTAGTTTCCCCAAGTACTTTTTTACTCTTACTTGAGTAATTTCTTGGACCACTATTTGAACCACTACTTTGTACTTTTACTTGAGAAATATTACTTCAAAGTGACATTACTTTTACATTACTTAGACTTTTTATGTGTTTAGTGTTGCACAAAAAAATGTATAGCAACATTTTTGTGTTAAGTAGCCTGAACAGAATGCCAAATTTGCATAGTGACAAAAAATAGGACTGAGCCAGATTTATTAAAAGTATTTACACAAAATACTTTCTGTCTCTTTTAATCCTCTTAATATAAAATTTGGTATATGTGGACATCTAGAGACAGAAGTCTGTTATTGCATCACAAAAACTATTAGTGGTCGTACACTTCACAACTTACAACTTTTTATGTATGTGTGTGTGGGTGTATATATGTGT
>KN483805.1:43948-107835 GCA_000787095.1 Periophthalmodon schlosseri | reverse complement strand
TATTTATTTATTTATTTTTTTAATATACTTTCTAACAGTGTTTATTTTTACTGTAAAAGTCATTTGTGTATTTTCAGAACCGCCTTTCACTTCTACTTTGTGGTTTCCATAGACCAAATTGTTGTTGCTTCCCTTTTTTGATTTATTGTTTTGGCAACTGCTTGAAATCAGGAAGTATACACTAGAACAATTTTGGCATGTAACTTTTCACCCTACAGTCAATATATACAAAATATGGCAAATTGAAATGGTATTATTTCAGAGCATTTTAGATTAGTATGATTTATTGAATTAATAAATGAAACTTACAGTACGTTCCTGATTTAGATGTATAGGCTATAGACTGCATCAATATTATGACAATAACAAAGTATAGCCTGACGACGTTAAGCTGGTCTTCCGATATTTTATATTAATAGATTCTTTTTTCAGACCAAGGTTTAGTTTGTTTTCATACATGACAGTTTTGACTGCTCACAAGGGCTCTTCCTCAGAGTGGTCACGTGATGTTGTTGTGAGGTGTCCGGTCAGCTGATTTAAACAGGTGGAGGCAAGATGACAGCGCCATCTGCAGTCCTACTTCTTCAGGACAGTATCCTAGGTGTGTGAGAGTAAAAAGACCCCTCTTCCTGGTTTAAAGTATTTCGATTGCCTCCTTAATCGATGCGATGATGTTTGTTGTCCTCTGTCCCAATGATGTTTGCTCCGTCCCAGTCCATAATACGGTTCTCTCTTTTACAATGGTCAGAAATGGCCTATTTGAGTGGCTCCTATTCTGCTTTGTGTTCTGTTTCTTCACTGTTTCCTTCTCACATTCTGTCCCTTTTCCGTGTACCGAATGCCCTCCCTGTTTTCCAGATGTTTGTTGTATTGCAATATATGCAGGGTATTTCGTATATGGACATAAAATAGAACTGGAGCACAAATGTTATCTTTTGAATGGATAAGTAGTTGCCGGAGTTTTCTGCTCAGTTTTACTGGTGTGTTTTTTCATTTCCCTCTGCACTTTCTCTGTTATATGCCTAATGTACGGTAATGTTGCCATGGCTAGACTCCTTTTTTCTCTTTTATTTTTTGTTTTTCTGGCTCTGTTTTACCTTTTCCCGGACTTGCTGTTTTCCTTTGTTTATTGCCCATTTGGCTATACTGGCATTGCTTTCCACTTGCTTGTCTTGTTCATCTGCTGTAACGTTGGTTTTGTCAAATAATGTTCTTACCAAGAAGAGTTTGTGGGCTGTGGGATGTTCTGATGTCCATGGGAGGTACTGGTCAGTGTGGGTTGGTTTTCTATGTATTTTTATTTTAATGCTGCCATCTTCCCTGTGCGTTATATTCATGTCCAGAAAATGCATTGCATTGTTTGCTTCTTCGCTTGTGAATTGGATGTTCCCCGTGCAGTCTATTATGTTTAGGTGGTCTGTTGGTTCCTGTGTGTGTCCCTTTTTTACTTTTTCCAGTATGTCGGGCGGTAGGAAGACGTCACAGCAACATCACATGACCACTCTGAGGAAGCCTGCTAGTGAGCAGTCGAAACTGTCAGGTGTGAAAACAAACCTTAGTCTGAAAAGAGAATCTATTAAAATAAACATAAAAGTATAGCCACCAAGAGTAAGGATGAAAAATAAGCTTACAGACGGAAAATAGTACTAAGACATATTTGGTAATAAAATTAGCCGTCTTAAAATGTGTGTCTAGCAGCAGATTCCTCAAGCGACCAAAATGGTTCCTGAAATATCACATGGTCAGCAGTACAGCACTTTACCATTAAGCCAAAACAACAGCTTCAGTGACCACAGTATGATCCCAAACCTGCTGACCGAAAACACCAAAGCAAAAACATTGGCCATATCGACTGTGCAGAGGTCAAAGTTCATGTCTGGAGTCAGTGGACCCCTGATGGATCAAAGAGGACTTCCCCGTCTGCACTAAAACACACAGGAGCGTTATGTAGTTTAAGACAGTGCCCTTTTGATGGGTTTGTGAAGTCTGTAGAGTCATTTCTTCACAATATAAGCTCCTGCAGATTACAGCAAAGAGAAGAGCTATTGGAAGATATTGGTGCTTTTAGTGGGTAAGTAATATGACCTCCCAGATATTGTAGGGCAATTTCAGCTGGCTATGTGAGCTGAAGGGGAGTTGTTTGAGGTAAGAGAAACATTTCTGGAGAAAAAAAATGACATGTATGTGTACTTCCCCCATCAACCGAAAAACATACTCAAAATCTTGGTCTCAGGAAGGGCATATGACTAACACAAACTGCTATATTTGACAGAAAAGAGAAGACATTCAGATTAAAGTATGCTGTACATTTTCTGGTGGAGTTTTAATTGTTAAAAAAAATTGAAAAAATGAATTCTTACTTTGCCCAGATTCGGCTCTACAGAGATCTGACTGGTGTCTTGGTGTGGTGGTGTCATCTGTTTTTTATTCATTGAGATAGATTAGTTTACTGTGGAAAATCCGAGGGAAAGTAATATCTACTTTGGGGAGAAACAGGTAGGGTACCCGCCTCCAGAAAAGTTACGCAGTGTATCTTTAAATGAGTTGATATAAGCTGAAATTCCGTATGCATTATCTTGAAAACTATTGTTCATTCACTACCAAAAATTTAATAACCTTACAGGGTCCGACAATAAATTTCAAGTCAATTTTCTTTTGGTTTCCCCTCGTACATATTTGCGCAGACAAATCAAAGCCAAGGTCAGAGTTCAAGGTTTGGTATGTTGGCGGTCCATTCCAGTCTTCTCCTCCCACTGCTTCCAGATATTTGCTTTTATTAAGAAAAAAATGACTTCTTTCCCCTCGCTCCTCTCTGACCTTCACCTAACTTCAATTTGAACATTCAAACATTGGCTTATGTTGTCTCAAAGTGCCCATATCCTTATCATGCAGTGTGAAGTACCTCCATTGATTAGAGTTTGCTGTTGGCTCAGGCAGGCGTATCTCTCCTGGTATTGATCGGATGCAGAGGAATAATGACTGTTTGTGTATTCCGGAGAAGGATAGTTGTATAGTGCAATCCAGGACAACTAAATCAAAATGTTGTATGTGAACACGGTCTATAGTAGGGCTGCTGGATTATGGCAAAAATCATAATTCAGGTAATTTAGCCGAGAGATTACTGTTACTTTTATACTGTCAAAATGAGATACACACTGTAGATTAGATGAATGACGAGGGTGTAAGCACAAATATTCTGAAGTTATTTGACTGTATTTTCTATTACAATGTTTTTTTTAATTGAAAGAGCAATAACTGAAATCATAATTATACATTTGTAGTAAAAGAAAAATTCAAATCTGTCAACTGGACAAAAAGTTGTAGGAGTGAAGACGTTTCGCTGCTCATCCAAGCCGCTTCTTCGTTCTGGTCAAGTGAAGACGTTTCGCTGCTCATCCAAGCCGCTTCTTCAGTTCTGGTCAGGTTACTGGTGGCCACTGCCTTATATCTATCTGAAGGGAGGAGCTAACTACACTGAAACTAACACACCTATTTTACTATGGATCATACCCGGACAACTGAGGGATTACACAGACAATTATATATTTGATTAATTGTGTTTGATAACTGAGTTTTACATGCAACTTTGAGTTAAATCGATTCACAATATTAAAAAAAAAACAACAACCAAAAACAGTATAATAATAATAATAATAATAGTAATAACACAGTGGATTTACATAGCACTTTTTTGGAGTACCTTGATATTTATAGGAATGTCCTGATAACAAAAATGTGTTCATATTTTTGCAAGCTAAAATAAATGTGCTAAAACATGCCTTTAAATTTTGGTTGAGATTCAAATATTGTGTAAAAAACGATGAATTGAAATGTATTTTTATTCTAACAATATTTCAACCAGCTGCCTCCATCTACAGCAGTGGCCAGTTACCTCAAATCGTTACAGTAAAGCTTTGTGAATTATAAATTATATAATTATATTTTTTTTGTGCTACAGCAATAGACAAGGGAGAAATACAAAATACATCCGCATCCGATAATAAGTCAAGTAGTAGCTCAGTTGGTAGAGTGTTTGCCCACTGATCCGAAGGTTAGCAGTTTGAAACCCGCTCTCGACAAACATCATTAGTAGAGCAGTCAGATCCAGTGACCCACAGGTTGGAGGTGCGATTCCAGCTCCCACAGATGAATGCTGTCGTTGTGTACTTGGGCAAGACACTTCACCCACTTGGTGTATGAATGTGTGTGTGAATGGGTGAGTGGTTCCTTGATGTAAAGCGCTTGCCTGGAGGTGGAAAAGCGATATACAAAAATGTGACCATTTACCAAGTATTAACCCAAATATATCCCACCACACTATTTATCCATTATATGACTGTGACTAAGTAGAATCCTATGAACCTCCTCTATCTACCAGAGCATTTTTGTTCCCTGACCGTTCACATTCGGACAAGAGCAGCAGAACCACATTGAACAGAGATGATATCACTAAAGTACCCACCCTGCAGCACTTTCACTAATGACCTCCAACTATCTCGGCCTGTTTACAGATAACAATGCCCCACAGTGTCTTCAGAGTCAAAGAAACAGCCTCTGGATCCAACTGCTAAGTAGGAGCTTTGAAGGAGAATTTATCAGAAGTGACTGCTGCTGCCTCCCACATGAAAACCAACATTGGCACAAAGCTGGTCTATAAAGAGGACAGCCGTGAGATATTAGAGAAAGAGATGTCTGAAAGGACTTAATACAGCGGAAACATGAGACAGTAAGGCGTATATGCTTAAATGGTATTAGTGCCAGAGCTTGTAATGCTAAGTGGGGGTAAATAAAGTGCATTAGCTAAGATGGTAGTTCATAATGAGAAGTTTTAAAGCCACTATCTATAGAGCAAATATTTAAGCTTTGTAGAATGGTAAATGGTAAATGTCATTCATTAACAGTTACTGTTCAGAAGCACCAAGATGGAGGACTTCTTTGTGGCCATAACTGCTTGTCAATGCCCAATCTCATCAGATCTCTAAAGCTAAGCAAGTCAGGACTTGGTTAGTACTTGGATGGGAGACTGCTGGGAATACCAGCGCCACACTGGGGCATTAGTGAAAACTGTTGTTATGTCCTTAGGCGAGACACTTCATCCACCTTGCTTAGTATTTTATATCATTGTTTAGGTTCAGGTTGATAGAGAAATATTCCCACTCAGACATAGGCAGAAAATGCTAACTCCTCATATGACTCCACATTGTCTGGGAATTGAACCCAGCACCATTTTGCTTTATCCACTAAGCCTTCAGCCACGAACAAGTGCAAGAGCAAGTGATCAATTATTCACAAAGTTATTAGTTTAAAGATGCCAGCCCTGAGACATTTTATCCAGTCTTGGGATTACCATAAAACTACACAATAAGTTTGGGCTTCAATGCCACATCATGAAACTAGAGAAAGAAATCATCTGAATACAATTATAATGTATAATACAAAGCTTCCATTTTCAAACTAGATTAAACAATATGATCGAATGTCCTGAAGTTAAATATAGGGATAAGTGGTTGGCAGATGAAATATTGCTGCGGTGTTGGGAGTCTCTATCTACAGTTTGTGATCGGCTATAATTAATCATCTGACTGTGAGCTGCTGCTGGGAAGAGCTCCAGTCTGAGAAAATGAACCAGGATCTGAATGAATTAAACAATGATGCATCACCCTCCATAAACCACCATTTTATCTCAAATTAGAATGGGCTTTCCTCAATATACCTTATGACAACTTTTCACAAAATATCTGCTGCTACCACTGTTTTTTCAGTGCAGTCGCTGGTCACCTCCAGTTAAGCAGACATCCCAAACACTGATCTTGTCTATGGTTAATCTTTATTGAGCCCTTCAGCTCTGGAGCCGATGGGGTCTGGAGGAAATCCATTCATCGTCCTTTGAGCCATTTCCTGTCAGACTTTAAGCACCAAAGTTACTTAACAATGCATTTCATTATTGGCATTCAACTGCAGTACAAATATCAATCAGGGGATGAGAAACAATGTAAAACTAGTGTACTTGTGTAACTATCATTTGCAAATAGGTTTTTAATAAAAGTATTATAGCATTTTATCGCCCTTGAAATGCATAGGAATAAACTGACAGGAGGACTTAAATGTACTTATTGGTTGTTGGTTTTGTTTTTTGGTTGTTTTCATTGTTATTACTATTTGGTGAAGATTTTTTAAAGTATGTTTATTCTTATAATTGTTACTGTTGTTGTTGTTGTCTGTCTAGTATCAAATGCGATAGGACTGTGAGGTGAGATGAGATTTTGAATTTTAAAAATCCCAATACATACTGATATGTGTATTGCATGAAATATTTTATGCCTAAAAATTGCTCTTGTGTTGTTTGGATGGAAATGAACATGATATTGACATTGCTCAATCAATACGAATTTTACAATAGGGAGATTGTCAACTGGTCTGAGAAATCTAACCCACAACTACTGTACTTAAACAGCAAACTACTCTGCCATATTAGCCTCTTTTCCATGGGCTGAATCGCTTGGGGCCATCTTGGAGCCGCTTTGGAGCAGGTCTGTTTGGTGGGAGTCCCTCCAGCCAAGTTGTGTTTGTGTTGTGTTTCCATGCTCCGAGCACAGCTTCAGATCCAGGGGCAGGGCTCTGGCCCCCTCTGAGAGCTAGTACCCTCCAGGGTCCCAACAAACGGGGCGGTGCGGTTGACTTTAGACAGTGGAGACACTTGCGGCCCATACCGATCTGCTCCAAAGTGAACCAGTGGAAACGAGGCTATTGTTTACAGCAGACTGTTGTTTTACCACAATGTATCACATTTTTGGGTTTCAATATTAATCTCCTGAACTTAAACAATATAGACTTTTAAGCATGCTCATAAAGCACAAAAGTTTCTTGCTCCAAAATCTGAACAAGCTTTTACTGATAGAGGATTGGCTGTAGACCTCTTGATTTTGATTCTGATCATTCACGATTAAACATGACTGAATCTTGATTAAATTTAAAAGCACAACAGTATTTCCAATGATACAAAACTTTTGGGGCTAAAGTGCTAAAGAACAGGTCACATTTAAAACCACATCAATGGGAAATATCCACTTGTGTACTGCCCTTGAAAGAGTGGCAGTGCATTTTGAGCAGCAGTCTAAAGCTGGCTGTATCCGCGGGCTTTAGTTGTGGTAAACTGTTGAATGACAAAGTGTTTTATCTGCAGAGAGATAAGGAAGGTTGCAGCCTCCTGTAGATAGGGCCACTGCCATAGAGGATGAAAGACAAGCCTTTGTTGCCATCTCAGATCCGGAAAGAGAGCCTGTCAACAAAGACCCTTTTCTGGAGTTTCATATGAAGGAGAAGGAGATGACAGTTATAGCCTTCGCACCAGTCTGTGGGCTTATGGTATTGAGGTGATGGGTCGATTTCAGTAGATTTGGAAATATTTTGTACCGTCAAAGGCTGTGTAGCTATTGGGGAGATACTGAGGAATATTGGGGAAATACAGTTAGTGATTTTAGTCATTGAATTAAAAAATCTCAATGTTTACTGAGCATTTAGTGTCCTATGCAGAGAACAAAATACCCAGTATCATGGATCTTACTATGCATTAAATCTGCTAACCCCTTCAGACCTCTTAAAATTTTGAATCTTAGAATTATTGATCTAGATTATAAATGTAGCAATTACAGTCTTGAATGACAAGGACAAATTGTATGCACTGATATTTAGTTTGTAGTACTAGTTAGAGTGGGTAATAAACAAGTAAAATGTGCCAGCTACAAATGACAAAAAGTCATAAGCATCCCAATCGAGTTTAAACTTGGCCAAAGAAAAGTGCAGGATCAGGTTGAGTCCATGTTTAAATCTGGCTTGTTTTGAGGAAGCAGATAAATTGTGTGCTCCGTAGAGACTTTCATTTAAGCAATCGAAATGCGGAGGTGGATTTCCCATTACAGGCCCTGGCAGCACTTTGGGACCAACCCCAGACTGGTGCCAATAAGTGAAGAATTAAATCCAAGTATTTGTGTCATGATGCGGAGAATCTATGTAAACATTTGCAAAAGAGATTTTTAGCACCACCTCCTGTTGGCTATGAGATTCACCAGAAATTGCATCCAAAACCACAGTTTGCTCACCTCTAATTTAATTATGTAGTTTGGACACACCATCTCATTCAATGTTTTCTTTTTTCTACATTTTATATACATATGAAAGACAGGTGCAAGATATATGGAATTATGTACTTAAGAAAAGTAAAATAAGTCAACATTCTATATATTTTATATTCAAATCCTCAGACTGGCCATCCTTTGCTTTGTTGACAGTGCTGCAAACCTTTGGCCTTCTCTCAATGAGCTTCTTGATGAAGTCTCCTGAAATGTTTTTTGCTTCACAGTTGTGCCTTGCCAAGGTCAAGAAATGCCAAAAGTGCAAACCAGGGTTCAAAGCATAGGGTGGCTATTTTCAAATTTCTAAAACAAGTTTTGGGTTACTTTGAGTTTATTTTTTGTTTGCTGCATTCCATGTGTGTCTGTTCATAGTTTTGATACCTTCAGTGAAAATCTACAATAAAGAAGAGAGATAAAGATAAAGAAGAAAAATAAATGAAAAAGTGTGTCCAAACTTTTGACTTTGGACATCTGTATAGAATTTGTCTGACAAGTCTAGCCCCAGCATTCTCTCTCTTGTACTTTCACTGGCAAACAAAAGCAAACATCTAGCATGACTTTTATTCGATTAAAATGATGTATTAATCTCCAAATGGCACCGCACCGAGCTAGCCTGCAGGACTGAGCCGATATTATTCCTATGACACATACATCACATTTAATTCAACCTGCTTCATAATTAGACATCCATTTATTCCCTGCTCCTGTATTCATGTCAGCGTGTGTTGAGGCTCTTATTAAATATTCATAACTCTGACATTTTTCAGTCGCGACTTTGGCACATTTTTGGGCTGTGGTCGTCCGGGGCTTACTGATCGCCATGTGTTTCTGCTTGTTGCTTTGATTTAAATGGAGTCTGAGTGAGGAGACAGAGCGTGCCGCAGCCATCTTTCAGGCCCGATTAGATGCTTTAATATAAGCACCAGCTGCCGCAAACCATTTAATCACAGGAGTGCACCAGAGCCGGGAGAGCAGATACCTGTCGTCTTCAAAGACCTCAACACTAAGTCTCCTGGTGTCTTCATCCTGCTTCACGAGTGCACAAGTTTACCATGGGAGTAGAACGTAAATGTACATGTTTCAACTGTCTCTGAAAGTGAAACACGAACAAGCCAAATCCAATATACTAAAAGCGTTAAGAGTGTTGAGGTATACTTAATTGTCTTCATGGAGAAATTTGCCCTCTTGCATTTGACCCATCTTTGAATGCCGCAGGGGCAACCTATCAGGAGCAACTTGTAGGGACCCATATCTTGAACTAAGCTTGGTCTGGGCTACTTAAGAAGATTTGATCTATTGTGTATTGTGAATGTTTTGGCTTAGGGGTGCACAATTAACCACATTCAAATCGAAATAGCAATTTGAGTTAGTGCAATCATCAAATCACACACACTGCAACTGTTTAGATACCAGAAAGTCCTTGGTAAAGAACAAAATATCCCATGTTTTTAGAGAAAAACCTTGTTATACCTGTAGTTTAGACCTCAACATTACACACAAATTCATGGGATTCTTGCTCCTGGAGTTGTTTACAATGTGCTTTTTTTGGTCCAAAATCGTGCAGCCGTATTGCATTGTACTGTTGGCAATTATAGTGGCACAGCAAATAGTACGTCTTGTCTCACAGCAAGAAAACTCTCGTCCTTTCTGTGTGGAGTTAGCATGTGAAAATCCAAAAACAAACATAAATGTCCTACTTTAGAACTATCTCAGGTTCAATAAAGAGTAGGTGTTTGCATAGCTACAGGACTAAACCAGATCAGCACCAGGACTATTGTTTAACAATATTCTATAAATGAAACCATTGATTTTCAACCCGTGTACCTTGGAAAAATGTCCAATTTGAGTTGACTGATTCACACTGTCAATGAATGTAATAACTGACCATTTTAGAGGGTCCTGAGCAAACTTCTGACACAGAAAAGACACAAAAGTTACCACTACAGCAAAATGCATAGTGCCATACACAATGACATAGACTTTATTTACACTCTTACTCTTTTTTCTCTGTTTGAACCCATTTGATAATATTTTAGTGGATGGAGCACCGCAGCTCCGTTGTAGCAATATGAATGCCACGATTCAAAAAAGGTTGAAAAACACGGAATTAAAATCACAACAAAGGTTCCAAAACCAGTCCACTCCCTATGGTTTGAAAACTACCTCTCCATGCAACAGCTGCAAGAAAACTTGTACATATAGTTTTGGATATTCAAATGAGAAATATGTGCCTCTCTACCCCCTCAGAATGAACAACTTATACTTATATCAGCAGCAAATTAACAGTCAGTCCACACACCTAAAATGTCCAAGTTCTTCTGCTCCTAAAATGTCAGTCACCCCTCTAAGGACACAGCCACAGCCCAGTGTAACAGAGGTGCCCAAACATCACAGGAAGAAAATCTCCTCCAAAATGCTTCTGGACTGACCCTGAACCCACCATGTGCTCTTTGCAGCATGAAAAACAGCTACATTTAGCCAAACTGACAGAGAATATTCAATCTAACAGCAAATATTGGTATTTATATTCCTCTAAAGGTCATAGAACATAATTTTATTTCAGATCTCACACAGGGTATTTATTACAGGAAATATTTATACCTTGGCATTTAAAACATCAATTCTGTGAGCATGATGCGTGATGGAAAATATGGAGTGGAATATTGAAAAACAGATTCAGTGTTAGCGACAAAAAGAAGACCCATCAGACAATTGAAAAACAGATTTTTATTGTCTTAAATGGTACCTGTTGTGAGTGGGTCCATCTAGTGGTAGGGCTAAACGATTTTGGGAAAATATCAAATTTTCTAACAAGTTTTGCAATTGTGATTCAATTTTCCCTTTTTGTTAGTTTATGTTAGCAATAGTACGATTCTGTAGAAGAAGAGAAGATTGAAATCTGAGCTGCTAAACAAATACAAGAATCCTATGCATTTCAGAACATGTTTGTAGTTGTCTGAACTACAGTCTTAGCATTTTTACACATGATAAGAGACAATTGTTTGTTGTTTGCAGCGGAACATATGTTACTTAAATAATTGCAGAATTTACGATTTGCTAATTGTGATCATTCCAACTCAATTTGCATCCCTATCTAGTGGTCATATGATTTGGAAGTTAAAGTGAATCAAGGATGGCAGTAACTCAGTCATATTGTAGGGCTACACAATAGTCAGACCATCTGCAGCCCTGGACGAGCAATCAGTCTAGTGAAGAGAAGTGAACCTCCAACAAGGGACACATGCTGGAGGAAAATAGTCCATATAACCAAGAAGGATTGTCAGGTGCAGCTAGTGTTAAGTCTAGCTAGGGGTGGGTCATATACAAAAAAAATGGATCACACTTTGATACAGTTATTATCTTATATATAAGAACTTATATAAGAACTAAGAGGTACTAAAGTTAATGTGTCTGGGAGATGACACTTGTTGTGATCGGTTAAATCTATCTGTCTGGCTGGTAAAAGTATCTGTGCTTTGAGCTTAGAGGAATCAGATCACAGTTCATTTTATCAGTATATCATCCAGCCCTGCTATAAGCTTATGTTCAGTATAGAACGTTACTGCCATATTAGTGCTACAAAGTGCAAGTCTGTGTAATATGGGCTGGTGTTGACATCTAACAGTGTGCCTGGAAATGTGTGAAAACTTTGAAGACCTGTGACTGTGCTGTTACAGAAATAGACGTAATGTGTCAGACCCCTTATGCTATGGCAAAGCAAACAAATTAACATATAGGTTTCATAAAACATGTTGATTTCTCCGAAGTTCAGTTCAATGGGGAGTTGCCATGTTTTGCATTAGTCAAATGAAAATAGAAAATAGTCTTTTATGGTCCAGTTCATCATGTCGTGTCATGTCAACAGTCAGATAGGAGTTGATTAATATTTTGTATGGCACTATTTGTCAAAGTTTGTATTCCTGCTACTATTTAGTATGTGAATCACTACGGGTCCAAAGTGTGTATATATATTGATTGATCCAAGATGTGTACGTGTATAGCCTTAAAGCTGGACCCCTTAAAGTGACCTTTAAGAATGAAAAAGGAACAAGCTAAACAGACATATCTTTCTTTAAACCAATCACACATTTGGACTGAACCACCCACTTCTCTAAAGGCCACAGATGAATAAAATATCGTTCTTCCACCATAAAAATCTACAGTCTAATGCCTAATCTCCTCTTCTGTCAGACCTGCTAAACCTATGAGTAAACGCCAGGCTGATTCAGTTACATCCCATTACCTTTCCTATGTCTCATTTCTCCACTTGAGGCAGGGACTCTTGTTCACCAGTGAGGGAAGGTTTGCGGATCGGTGCAACATCTGCAGTGATGCGGCCGCTGTACCGAACTGTTGTGGTAAAGAAGAAGCTGAGTCATGAGGGGTAATGACCAAAAGGACAAGATCGAGGATGCAAGCGGTCGAAATGAGTTTCCTCCACAGGCTGGCTGAGCACTCCCTTAGGCACAGGGTGAGGAGCTCAGTCACACGGGAGGAGCTCAGAGTAGATCCGGTGCTCCTCCACATCGAGAGGAGCCAGCTGAGGTAGCTCGGGCATCTGTTCCGGATGCCTCCTGATGTCCCCCCAGAGGAGCTGGAAGAAGTGTCTGGGGTGAGGGAATTCTGGAAGCCCCTGCTTAGACTGCTGCATAGACTGCTGCCCCCGCAACCCAGCCCTGGATAAGCGGAAGAAGATGGGTGGATGGATGTCTCATTTCTCCCAATCACCTCTTCCCTTTTTCAGAGCACATTTAAACCAACAACAGTAAAGCAGGAGCATATGGAGCTAGCTCCACACCTTCAACAAGACGGATAGCACATCATAGCCGATGTCATCTCCTCCGCTGAGCTTAGACGAGACCTGCTCACATTAGCATTTTAATACCTCAGCGATATTTAATCCATGAGGTGTCTCCCGGGAGCGATTAGTGGAAGGTTAATTAAAGATGCAATTAGAGCACTTCGAATATAAAATAGGACGCTATTAGTGCTTGTGAGCTCATAAACAAGAGCCCCCTGCTGACCATTGTGGCCAGACACTGTGTATTATTGATAGACAAGCTATCAAGGTGGGAGATGGCACATTACAGTGTGATTGTACTCATGTGAGCAGGTGCAGTGCATGTCGCAAACCAATTTACCTTCTGACTGACTGCTTTATATCATAATGAACAACAAAAAATGATTAAAATATTTGTTCTTAGCCCATTTAGTTCACGTGCTTTAGTGTCTACACAGTGTTGAACAGGCAAATTTCAATTTAGCATTTGCTGTGCATGGTCCATTCTGGTTTTAAATCTTTATTAAAATCATAACTAACCTGGGTTGTCATTAGCTGCCAAACTGAGGACACAGTCACAAGTGGGTTTTAAGCATAAAATTTGGCAACACAAAGCAGGAAGGTCATTTGGCTTTCTGGAGGAACTAAACTACCATTACATACAAGTAAAACATATTGTTTCTTTCATTTTGAGTAAATCAACTGTTTAAACAAAAAAATATGTACTTCATATCTGTGATAGGTCTATGTTTGTGAAATATTTTATAAAATCCTACATACACATACCGTTATTTTATTTTTTTAATCATAAAATGACAAGTAATTAAAATATAAGAAGAATCTTATGGAAGACTTGAGTACTGACTAAAATAAAACAAAGGTTATGAACTTGAAGCAGCATGAAGATATAGCCGTAAATTGGTGTCAAAAAACAATATAGGCATAACATCAGGCAGAGAAATTAACTTCACTGCGCCACGGTGTAGGTAGAATTACCTCTATAATAACACATCCACGATTATGACTTAAGTCTTATCTAGAAACATAGTACGCCCATATCTTCCAGAGTTACCTCAGTGGGCGCTAAAGCTGTCTTAGCCGTGCCAGTCGCCTACTTGCTAATTTCCTCCTCGCTTGCTAATCCTGAACGCGAGTGAAAGTTATATCGGGGTAAATGAAATGTCTGTCAGCTCCGTCACGCAGGGTTAACCATCTCCGGCTAGCTAAGCATATGTCACCCTCTGATTGGTCGAATTCCTGACCCATCACGGAGCTAGCACGCCTCCCATTAGCCAACAGCTGTCACAAATCAGATTGCCGTTGTATCCAAATAAACTCATGGCTTGTGGCAAAGACCTGAACTGTGGAAATCAGTCAGGATTACCCGCCACAGTTGGGGAGCATAGGGAGACGAATACAGGGCCAGTGTTAATGAGTTCACTGAACCTAAAATGCTACGAGCTAAAAATGGCCCCCGGGAATGGGACAGCTGATTGCCATGTGTATATTTAACTTCTATTAAGTAATTTTATGAGAGCATTTCTAGGCTTAATATTGACCCCATGCAGTATTTGGTCTGTACAACCTTATCTGAAGTGGTAAGGACACAAGGGACGTAGGGAGCGAGTCCTTATCCTCTGTGAAAGTGGAAAATGAAGAATTAGATTAAAGGGAAAGGTCGAAATTGGAAGCAAATTGACTTTCTGTGAAGTGTTATTCCAATAAAGTGGAGATGACCCATAAATCGTTTCTCCTCGATGGGTTATTGAACCATTTAAGCAGGGTGTGATTTGTCCAAAAAGTAGACGAGGGGATGATTTTGTTTCTTCATATTTTGAACATTTATTTGGGCTACTAGGCTATTTCATAGGGACGCAAAACCACCAATTACCATAACTCCAGCACCTCTCCTGTTCCTTCTTCGCACATATCTTATGTAAATAGCTAATAGCCAACAACTAATCATCAGCTCGTCCTAAGCTCCAGCCCTATCGATGTTCTGAGGAGTCGTGCAAATGTCACGCGGTCAAATACAAGCACGAAACTTTCCTCCTTTCATAAGATACGTCTGGTGTAGACGACCTGTCAGCACCGCTTTGACTGAGCGGCACGCTATACAGTATCGATACGGATCATTGCCACGTTTGCGTCTCTGCGGCATTTGTGTGTGTGCGCAGCGGCCGGGCTCTGAGTGGCACAAACGCAGACGCATGTTGAGAGAAGAATGTGCGGAAATACTCTGGCACACAGTGCACCGGGTGATCAAAGCAAGGCCAACGATGACACGGCCCTCGATAAAGCAAAGGACGGCTCGGCTACAGAAGCCCCAGCTGAGGAAAGTTAGTGTGGGGCCTGCGAGGCGTAGAGCCTGTGTGTGCAGCACGAGTGGCTGACAGGCGCGGCTGTGGGAGCGAGATGAAGACTGTAGCAATGATCAATGGGCGACTGTACAAAGTTTGAGCTGCTAATGAACTAATTTGGGACACAGTCTGAACCTGGTCATTTTGTTTTATCCCCCCCAAGAAAAGGGAGGAATAGGAAAAACAGAAGCAGAGAAAGGAACGGACAATCCAGACAAGAGAAAAATCCCCACCATCCCCCCCAACAAATCTCACCCTGCATTTAAGAACTATAACTATAACTAACTATAAACTATAAACTATCATTCAATAAATCAGAATAGTTGCCAACAGGTTTACAGGGACACAGGTAATATACGATAATATGACAGTCTGTTTACAATGAACTCTTGTCAATTACAGAAATGTTGGCAACCTACTTTCACAGTAATGCATGCTCTAGCATAAATATTTTTCTGCTCTTTTTGCTGCCTTGTTCCTTTCTTTAATATGCCTACCACAAGTTCAAAATGAGTCATTGTATTATTTAGAAATAGAAAAATGATGTGTTTGAACACTGATTTACCACATATTTCATTATGAATATAATGTTATTTGTCACAATGTAATTTATTTTGTGGTTCTCAAACATTTGTCTAAAGGTTTTACCCTGTCTTTCCCAGCATGCATTTCTTCTCTACTCTGTCATCATTAGCATCTATTTCCCAGCACCAGTGTAACCTTGACCAACAAACAGGTGGCCATACAAAGCATTGAGTCTAATACAAAGAAACTCCCTCCAGGTGTTGTTCAGGAGAATGAGGAGGTGAAAAACATGGTTATGGCTGGAGGGGCTGAAAGAAAACCAATCACAGCTGAACAACAAAGTTCAATGTAGTTAGAGAGCCGGCGTCAAATCAACCCAGAAAAGACATAGGAAACTTTCTGCACTTTACAAATGGCTATAGGAGGAAAACAAGTACAACCCAAATATCTCTTATATTATACTATCTATATATTTTTATATAGGGGTCAGGGTGGTAATTCTAAAAGAGAAAAGAAATAAGGGGTGATCCACTGGTAAATACATATGTAATTGAAATAATGCAGTACCCCTATACAATGTCATACACTTTGGTGCATTTTTTATTCTATCTTTAGTCACAGCTTGTAAGCACAGAGATGACCAGGGGCAGATTGATTGAATCATGGCTGCGAAATACTAATCACATAATCGCACCAAGACATTTAATTGGGTGAACCAAGGAATTAGGAAATATGAGGTCATTTTGCCTTATACTTGATTCTGGGTGAACCAAAAGACTTTTTGTCTTGAATATTGTAGGATTGAAAATTTAAAAAGTGGGAATCCCTCCATCTTATTTTTGAACAGTATGAAGGCTAATGGTTTATGATACTTATGATAACTTCATAGGTCACTGACCGTTAAATTGTAGTAAAAAAAAAAAATACATTTGAATAAGGGCTGAACAAAAAGTATCTAATTGTGATTTTTCTGACAACCATTCTGAATGCATTTAGATTTGCGATGAATGTTTTAATAATAGGATACAGTTCACATTTTAAACATGTCTGACAAACTAATACAAGAATCAGATTTCAGAAGATTTTGCAGTTTTCATGCAGCATAAGGAGATTTTTATTGTTTTTGGAGTAAATTATGTTACTTCAAAACTTGCAGCCTTTGCAATTTGCAAATTGCGTCCATTCAAATTGCGATTAGTGCAACTGGATTAATCGTAGCCCTAATTTAAAATTGCTTTAGATTTTCCATTGGCTCTCTGAAAAGTCTAGTCTTGCTTGTCTGTGTACACTTGACTGGTCTCGATCTCATGTGGCATTGATTACTCTTTGTCTTGCCTGTTGCAGCTTGGAAGTCGATAACTGCCGAATGCCCATAGACTGGAGTGGAGCGGGCTAAATGAGTAATCCCGGCTCTGAGGTGTCCTGATGAGATCCACAGGAGGGGGCTTCACTGCCGTTCTTCTACCACCAGCATGATGCCGTTCAGCCCACTTTTTCCCACCAACACACACCAACATTCAGCCAACCGACCAAGCAGTTCAAGGGTATCCATCAATATCCTCCTCCACATCAGAAGCACGGGGGAGTGAGGAGGAAAGAGCAACCAAGAGGTCAGGCGGACATCTTGAAGGGATTTTGTTCAACCAACATTTTAGGGGGATCGGGGGGTGAAAGCGCACGACCTGAGCATATAAAGGTGATGAAAGCTTAGTTTGTAGTAGAAGGTGTTCTGGTTAGAATGGGGAGTGGACAATCTCAAGATCTACACCAGGGGCAGTGCCGGGGGGGGTGCACTTTAAAAATGTTAAAAGTGCACTGCCATAGAAGAATTCAACACCCCCATAGCTCCACCCAGCAAAAATATCTGGCACCACCCCTGATCTACACATATTAAGAATTAAACTAGACCAAATGATTCCAAGGTTGTAATCACTTAAGGGCAAAAAAAAGTTAATTAATCACAACTAACTGATTATTAAAATAATTATAAGCAAATTTGGTAATAAAATAAAAGTTATCTGGACTCACAGATTTCAAAAAACATTGTCAGTCATTCTGCATGGTAAAATTATAATTTTTAATTTTTTTCACATTATATTTTCAAAAACTGGCTTCATTGAAACTACTTGCATGTACTGTCGAAGCTCAAAATAAAATAATGTTGTTTATTCAGATGCCCAAGTTTGATACCCAATGTACTATGAAAAAATGAATCAGTTAAATTCTGCATAACTCTAAATAATGTTACAGAAATACTGCAGCTATAGCCAACAAGGTGCTCTACTTCTGATATTGTCTTCCTACATACCATCAACCCACACAGCCCGTCCCTGTGCCACCCATGGGATCCCTTATACAACATGTTATATTAGACTCAACCGGGTCCCTCACTGCATGTTCACGTCCACAGGCCTCCCACCAGACATGTCACACCATAACTTGGACTCATTTATAAGGTGTAAATGTGATAAGCGGAGGTGACGTGATCGGATTACCTACCAAGCTCTAAGCGTGGGCCATTAGATATCCCAAGCTGTGCCGTATCCAGGTGACTTCTGAGCTGCTGGAGGGGTCAGAGTTGAAAGGTCGTTGATGTCAGAGCTCACTTCCTCCTAAATTTACTGCATGAGAAATTGTGCAATACTGTATGATGGTCACATAATTACTGTCATACTGCTGAGATGGTGGAAGCCAGCCAGTTTATGTAAATGTATGGAGGCTGGCATTAGAAACAGATAGTACGAATGGAGTGGTACACATTGCAGAAAGGTTTATTTCAGATTTGTATCCTATATATATATAACACAGAACTCTTTATTTTATTGTTGACTAAAACAATAACAGTCAAAATTAGCAGCTGTCAAAACTTATATGTTTGTACCCCACATAAGGAATGGGCATTGCACCAAATGGCACCATGAGATTAACAAGTAAGGAAAACTGGAGACTGAAATGTTCCATAGTATGGCATTAATGTTATCGATCTTTTGTTTGCAGACGCCACTCCACAGATGTGACCTGTAACTTGGCCTGGTGGTGTCACTTGCTTGTCTCCATGAAGATAAATAAATAAGGTTAATGTCATACTGTGAAATTTTACAGCAAATGCAGTAACGTGGCCATAGAGATGCCCAGGTGGTGGAATAGTCACTAGAACAGTTGCTTTGTGCACCTTTATGCTTTCCCTAAAAAATATTCAGACACTAAAGGATCTCTCAGCCAAGAACGTAGCACAAGTTTGGGTAAATAAGTAAAACACAATACAAAATGTGAAAGGGAAAAAATAATGGAAATATTGACTCTTTTGAGTATGAGGTGTTGAAAATGTCTCTATTAACGTCTGACACTGAGGTTTTTGCATGTCGGTGCGAAGCCCATCTCTGTCTCCACACTTTTTCTTTTCTATGTTCAAACCAGTGAGTGATGTGCAAAGAGGCTTATATTAGAAAATAAAGTGTGAAGAAATGTGTGCGTGTGTACTGCCGGATAACTCACAGAGGAAAACACAATATGCTACTTAATATCGTCTTTGACAATATGAAAGAGCATGAGGAGTATAGAATGAACATCGTTACAATGCAGCCCAATGTGCAAACTGTGACATACTCTGTATTGTGACAAGATAAATATTGATCACGCCAATTAGGAAAATTTAACAAATATCCAGTGTTGTAGATGGAACATGTTAGATGTTCTGTTGACAACTTTGGTGCTTTTAATAACCTCAAGGCCCAAAAGTACACAGTATCAAACACTATTCACTAAAAGAAAAAACCTCTGTGTATGTGATAGGTCACCATACAATACGCCATTGATAAGCATTTTGTCTTTACTGTTAAAAAGTGTCTAGTCTGGTCTTCAGGAAGAGATGCATGATGGGATACATTGAATGGCTGCTGATGACTGGGGATGTGCACTGCAGGCATCCGAAGTCTATGACAATGCAATCAAAGGAGGGAAAAGGTGTTCCTGGTGATTCAAATTCAATCAGTCACTGTCATTATTTTTAAAACTGCATTTGATATAAGGTTTTTGCAGTTATATTTATAGTCCTTTGAACTGAATTTCATTACCAAAATCACTTGGATGTTTGCAAGATGGCTGCCATAACTGGACAAAGATCATCTGGGAAAGGTGATGACACATGCCTCTGAATTCACCAGCAGTCTGTATTGTTAGATATTCCATGCTCTATGCTACATATTGGACATTTAGGAACCTTTTTAACATTACAGAAATTACTTTGAATGTTAATCGAATATAAGACCAACTTTTATTTATTATTGTACATTTGCTTCTTATTATATTACAAATGTATAGTTCCATATTACTCAGAAATAACTATCAAATACAAAAATGTGAAATCTTCAAACTAATGTTACAAATGGCAAAACTAGGTCAAGAGTGGGCTAAGTAGTCTGACGGTGGTCTAATTGTCAGCATGTTCTGAACACCATTACCCCTTTGGAGGAGAAGGGCCCAGTGGAAAGCCCCAGCCGGCTCTAAATAACAAGGTCAAGCAACTGTACACACATAGGTCTCAAACTTCCTGCCTCACTGTCCAAAGATATACTTTCCAGACAACAATGTTTACACAAGAATTACAGAGCAAGATCCCATTTGGAGGACTTAATGTGGCTGACAGGTGTTGGGACATCTGACTGGCATAATGTTAGAATGATATTAGCATAGGCTCTACTGCTGGGAATAATTAAAAGAATACAGACTTTTGACAAGGCACTGGCGCTATCTCTATCAATGGTCAAATATAGTTTCCAGTAGGGATGGGACAATAAACAAAATATTGTTTATCCTGATAAAAAAGTAGACAATAATCATTTGTGGGACATTTTATATAATTGTAATAATCGCCAACAAAGATAATCGTCTTTATATCACCAGAATGTTCAGAAAAAAAGCTACTTATCCATTATGTTCTCTTCTACTGTTGTTTTCACTGATAAAAGTACAATACTATAACAGTTGTAGATATGGAAACTGTTCATAACATTAAAATTATAATCATTCATATCCATAACATTTTTAAACTGACAGCAACTGATATAATCGTTAATCAAATTACTTTGTCCAAATTTCAATATCGTCCCATGCCTAGTTTCCAAGCCTAGATTTAAATTGCAATATTCAAGGTCACTGCACTTAATATATCTTTTATGCAGGCTTGCCTGGTTGTTACCATAGACTGTATATATAAATGGACATAGCTAACGCATTAGCCACCGTGTTCTAAACAGGAAGTGAGCATAGGCGGCTCCATCGATTCTGGCTCCAATTCACTTTACATTAAAAAATTGTCACTCCTCTCTCTGTAACTGCTGCAGAGAGCCTCGTTCTTTTGGTCTTAAAATGTTCGTATTAACCCGCTCTACACGATCCTAGTGTTTTTATTTTGCTATTGTGACCGTGAGTCAAGATGTGGACATTACTAACAGACAAAACAGGCGCCTTCATTTCTCCCACTAGCATTAGAAACAGGTTTGATTGACAGCGTTGCTAAGTGCCTGCTCCCTGCTAAATCAGTGATGCAGGTGGGAAGGGGCGTTACCTTCAACAGCCTCGCTCCGGATTGGCTCTTTGGTTGCTATAATACTCGCGGTTGGAATTTCAAATGTGGAACTCGGCTCCAAATTCGCCCCTATAACTGTTAGCCTTGATGAGCTTCATGTGACTGGAGCCGAACGTTATGGGTGACATCACACTCACTTAGTAACAACCAAAGACTATAAAAAAAGTGTTAGATCGAGTCACCGCTTAGGCCTTGGCATCTTGGATATTTGCTGCAAAAATTTTGACTGCAAATTTTACACTCAGATTTTTCACTGTTGAATTTGAGGGCTGGAAAATATATGTGCTGAATATTTAAATGGTGAAAATTTTATTTTGAATTTTTAACACTGAAAAGCTATACATAAAATTTCAGCAACTAAATTTCAGAATAAAAATAACTGAAACATGTTTTTTCAGAGTTAAAAAAAATTCTAAGTGAGAAATTTAGTGGCATTTAAAATTCAAAATCTGACAAAAAATTATTAAATTAAATTATATTCCATATAATTGTGATCATGAACAACTTGTATTTATGTATTTATATGTAATATGTATAATATGTATTTTGACAATATATTTGAATATTTATCATCAAACTGCAGTTGTACATTTGGAATTTCATGACAACTGAGGTCACGCACAGTGCCTATAAAACACTAATTCATCTTTATGTGGTAAAACTTACACTGGATGCCCTTCCTTATGCAACCCTGAGCATGGAAAATGGAAAAATCATGATCTCTTCTCGAACCCATGCTGTTCAAATATCCTTATCTTGCAATAGAATATCTAGCGACACACTGTGCCAAATTAACCCTAACGTGTGATGTGTGCTTTATTTTTTCAAATCAGATCCTAAAACCACAAAAAGCTTTATTTATCTCTCAACTTTAAAAACATTTAATGCCATTATTCACCTCCTGTTCATCCAATGCAATTCAATTCACACTACCTTGTTCAATGTCACGGCCATCGCCTTTTAAATACCAAGTGTGTGTCGCAGCCCAAGGGGCTTAAATAGGGAAGAGTGCAAGAGTTGGTGTTAAAAGTCACTATTGACAAAGGATTAACCCGAAAGGACCTTATTTTGTCGCAAAGCCATTCCTAATCCTGATGCCATTCTTCCCCACCATTCGCTCTTTTTCCGGTCCTCGCTTTCAGATTGGCTAGTGTCGTCTCTTACAATGATCACAAATGACCCCTGGTTTTCAGTGAGGAAGCAGTTAAGCGATGTACAGATAGTGTGACAGGGAGAGGTGACTGTCCATGTCAAGGTGAAAGGATCGAGCCGCGGGCCACAAACACTGTTATCAGAAGAGCAGGGAAGCACCTAATCAAGAGGACCACCAGGATGTAGGTCCAACCACCCCCCGTTAACTGGCTCATCAGGCCTGGTTTATCTGAGAGATGCACCGGTCGATAGAAGGAGAAGCAGCGGTACCAAAGTCAGAAACAACAGAAACAAGACTCGAGAGAACACATGATGAGACTTATTTCAATACATACTTCATAATAGAGATCATAAATATTCATTGGAGATACAGTGGTTTATCCCAAGATCAAATTAGCATTTGGTGAGAAATTATAATTTTCTGTTTAAATCCGCTTTGTGCCATCTTGTTTTCTGCATACTTTCTTATATTTTCAGACCACACCGATATCCTCTCCAAAGCGAACCAATAGAAACAAGGCTAAGGTATTTTCATCTGGTACTTACCTCAAGTTGGTCTCAAGAAATATCTCACCGCAACAGATTCATTTTAAAAGGTATTACACAAAATTGACTCTTGTGAGCTTTAAATCAATTATGATGTTGTTCCCTCCTCAAAGACATACCAGGAGTTGGGGTGTGTGTGTCTTAAACATGTGTGAATGAAACAAAACACAACTCCAGGTATGTTTTTGATGAGGTAACAACATTATAACATAGGTTGGAAAATAGCGTAATATGGGCCTTTTGAAGATTTAGATCTTGCTTTGCATTTACAACCATGAAACACATAACAAGCTAATAGCAGACTTTCAATCAAGTGTTCCCCTATGCCATTTCACAGAGCATTACAGACAGGCCATGTTCATTAGAATTTCCATTGACCTCCAAATACCCATGCGTAATTCAATTCAAGCTAAGAAATAATGTATTGACAGATCTGGCTATGTTGTTTGGTTCTCAACGCATGGCCATTCACATTCACCCACGCTGTATCCATTACTTCATAAGGAATTTCACATAGAGTCAACTAAAGCTGGTGTATCTGCCATAACATCGGCTCAAACAGACAGTTGAGCTTATGAAAAGTGACACTCGGATGTTAATAGCATTTCTGAATTCATCAAGCCTAATGGTCCATTTGTGAGATGTAATGGAAGCTGTCATTCACAGACACACAGGGGAACCCCAACAGGGATTACCCCTCGGAAACCATGACAACCCATATCACAGTTTTATTGTTAATTTAGATGCAAGCCACAGCGGATGCAATTAACAAGAACAGACCCAACAGTAGGTTTTCAAGGTGGGTGAAAATCCCGCACTTCCTATTCATTCGTAACTATATTAAAACATAAAACATTGTTGCTATATGTGTATGATGTATGATATAAAAATGAACTCTTAAAAATTAAAAACAATTTTGACTCAACACCAGGTGCTTAGTGAACAGAAATTCCATTTATATTTTCATGGGATGTTAAAAATAATGTATGAGTTTCCTTATGTGGATAAATAAAACTAAAAACACTAACCTAGCTTCACAGTAAACATTAAAAACATTTGATTTGGCAAAGGACATGACTTAAAGGTGCAATATGTAACTTTTCTGGTAGAGGGTCCGCCGCCTGCTTGAGATGTCTTTGAATTTCCTGGAATGTGGTAAAAAAAAAAAAGTATATGTCTCCATTACGACACGCTGGTGACTCCACCACGCCTCTCACAGTGAGAAGAATGCATGTTTTTCAAGATATTTTTGAGCAATAAAAACACACGTAAAGAAATAAATGCCAGATAGTTAAGAAATGACATACTGTGGAACATCTCCATGGAGACAAGCAGGTATCATCCACAAGTGCACCTTTAACATGACTTAGCCCATAGAGTACCCCACCTAAGGACCAAAGTTGCCAGGATGGATTTCAGCCAGTGAGTGAGACAAGACAAAGAAACTACTGTCAAACGAGAAAGTTGAAGACGCCTGCTTAAACTTTAACAGACACAAAATGACGGATTTTCTCGGGACTAATGACAATGTTAAGTTTTTAATGGATTCTTCAGTCATTAAAAGGACACATTCTTCACATTAATTTTTGACGCCAAACTCTGAACAAGGTTCCAATTCAACTGAGAATAGATAATGATCTCTGAGTTTGACAAAGACTAAATGACAAACAGAAAATGATAGATGGAGAACGGTTAAACGACTGAGTTCATCCTGCCTGCTGTATATGGAAAAGACAATGTATAGCAGTTTGTCGGTTTCCTTTCCAATACAATCAATCCAATTCAATCCAGTTCCAATACCGACACAGCGAGGAGACACGGGCAGCAACAAAAAATCAAAGCATTCAAGTTCTGAATGTTCTGCATCATCGACATGAGACATTATATAATAAAATGCCACATTTGATGCCACAGCTTAGGCTCACTTTTCTACTCAACAATTTGAACTTTAATTTAAATAGTGCAGCATGAATGTTACAAAAAGATAAGTAATGTGCTGAAAACTGTACACTGAAAACAACAGAGTAATAGTTATTCATTGCGTCACCTCGTATGTGTGTCTAGGTATTAGTGATTTTCATACATTGACTACTGTGACATCTTTAAGACACTGTATGCCTTAAAAACTGGCTTCTCCGGATTCAGCACCAACGATGTTCTATTGCATCATAAAAAGCGATACATTACATGAGTTTTCTGAATAAATGTTTGGTAAACATATTGTAATTTTGCCCCATGCACTGAGCAGTCAATGTTAAACGTAAATGTGCTATGTGGATGTTATTGCTTTAACTGGAATGTTCCACAGTATGGCATTATGCTTATGCTATAACATGCATTGTACTATAAGTGGCTTGCCTCTTCACAGATCTGATGTGTGACTTGCTTGTCGTCTTGGATACAGATACGTTTAATGTCCAGGCAAAGCAATAATGTCTTCATGGCGACTGAAAAGTTACATAGTGCACATTTTAATAAACTATAGTTGGTGTATTTTATTAAACATGAAACCATCTGAAAACACAGTAATGCAACACCCACGCTTTTGTCTGTCAAGAAACAATTTGGTGCCAGTGCATGTTTTAAAATATAATTATCACCTAATTTTAATCACCTCTCTTGTACCGAATATTTAACTGCGAGGAGGAAATAACTCGTAGCAGAACACTTTGGCCTCTCTGACGCATGTCTCGATAAGTGTCCATTAACCCACACCATATAAGGCTGGATATGTTAAAGATATAGAGCTCAGCAGTCCGGCAGCTGTGAATGGCTTAAACAGACACATTGCTACAAATGATAAATGATACTCGCTGAAACAGACTTGGGTGGCAAATAAACTCTCAATTGTGGAGAGGAAGATAAACACGGTTAAACACACAATGACAAGCCAGCTGTTGTGTAAACCAGTTAGTTACAGCTGGAAATGGTTGAATCCTCATCATGCATCAAAACAGGAAGCAAACTTTTTTTTTCCTTTTTGGATTCTTTACATTCTTCCCAAACAGCAAGCCCCATTTATAACCAACTGTCCTAGCCAATTCCCATGGCCTCTTAAAATGGCTTGGTATTAGTTGTTTTCCCACCCAAATCCATTCTCCAAGCATGAAACTGTGCGCGATATATGCCCTTATCCAAACAGACTTTTGGATGCGTGACGTCGGATATGGCTGATTCCATGTGTGTCTTGGCCAACAACAATAATAACCTCCCCGAAAAATGCCTGTGCTGGAAAAGTCCACAGTGAAGCGTTTCTGATTGGCCCCATCAACCGCAAATAGCAGCTGAGGCAGTGCAACAAGAGCAATTGGGCTTTTCAATATAAGGCATAAAACAGATGGAGCTGCTCATAGGAAATAGTTCCACAGAAGTATTCAGGATTAAGTACATCGAATGAGAGTATGACTTTCTAAGGATTGCTTTGTTAGCCATGGGGCAATGATAGGACAAAACGAGAGGGGGTATTAGGGTTTTCTCTGTGTTTCGAAATTGAAATGAGGCATCTTTAGAAAAGCATGGCATGTTATTTAATCATACAATTTTCTGCTTAATATTTGGTCTTTGTTATTGTATTGTAATGTTATATTGTAATCCGTGAGCTACTGTGTCCAAGCAATTTCCCTTTTGCATGAATCAAGTCCAAGAGAAACATGAATAACCAGCAAAGGCCAGTTCATCCGTAATATTTCCAAGAAGAAAAGGGGATTTTAACTTATTCAACTTTGCACTATTAAACAAACAGTTAAAGCAAAACAACACAAGTAACAGTAACACAAGACTATACCCATCATTAGAAGTGGGGATATATGAACCATTATTAATATCACATCTGTACTGAGACATGCAAAATTAGAATATTAAGTAATATTATTGTCTGTAATAAAACACTTTTTTTAAAATGCTGCAAAAAGTGCTGAGTAAATACAGTACTTTTCTGCACTTGTGAATTTTGCCGTACATTTACACTTGCGATACTTCAACCTCAAACTCAGTCCTTTACTGTCATTTTTATGCAGCTTATGATGGACTGCCACAATATCATCTGACTATTTTCATCAGTGAATCAAAGAAACAAAAATATCAAGCTAATATTTTTTTTCAATATCACCCACGCTATTGTGCCAGCCAGGACAAATGACAAATATAGTTAACTACCATATAGCCATCAGAATGTAGAGGTGTGAAGAGGGACAGGCTTTGAATGTGCGTGAAGAACAGTGATGTAGCCACAAGGTTGAAGTAAGTGAAATACAATCCAGCTCAAAGAGTTTTGTTACAGTCACAGCAGGCATGACCTTGGCCAAACCATCTCATTCAACAGCACCTTGGCACTTTGCACAATATCTTTTTTGTTTTAGTGTGGCTCAAATGAAATCTATAAATGTGACATAAAAATGACAAAACAAAAATGTCTAGAATGGTGCCCAGTATATTGAACCTGTAAAATAAAGTACATAGGTAACCCAAAATGTTAAGGTTTATTATGTTAAATGCACCTTCCATCCAGCATTAGCAGTTACTATCAAGCTAAACCATTCCATACAGCTCAAAATTTGCTACAGCCCTTTCCTCTCATAAAATACTCAGCTGCAACACCTGCACATTCTTCCATCACTGCAGCTTAAACTCAAAAGTGACCCACCAAGCAGGATTCCTCATCAATAGCACACCGCATGGCTGTATCCTCAGACCAATCGACCCGATCATCAAACTGACGCCCACAACAGAAACCTGGCAACCGACGTGAGGGAGATCAATATGCAATGAGAGCGCGTACACATTACAATGCAATACAGTTAGAGACAATCAGACAACAACACAAGGAGGGACAGATTATCACTAAAACTTAACTGTCCCAAGTCAAGACATCAGGAGTCGAGACATCAAAACAGAAATATTTGTCCGCCATGGCGTTTTTTTCTTTGAGTGGTAATAAACTTGTGTCGTAAAATTTGAAATGGTGGTGAATTGATTTTGCACTCTGCCTGTGTTGCAATTTTTGCCAAAACAAACACCCCATGCAATATTTGTAAGAAATTGCATTATGATAATAAAATATGTTGATGTTTCTTTTTTTCCCTTGAAGCAACAGAGTGGACTTTAAAACATTGGCTTGCCCTGTTGGGTTTGGCGTTGGTTGCATTACAATGTGATGAAAGTTTGATTTGAAATGAGAAAAAAGTGGTAAAATGATATTTTTCTGTTCTGATATAGATCGAGACCTTTCTGAACCGATTCACTTTTGTCCTGTTTGTGGTACTTGATCAAATGAGTATTTAGTGTGGATGTTAGTTTTAGTATAGATTAGCACCAGGCTATCGATACTTTTGACAACGTTTGACAGAGACAATGCAGGAACGCTAGTTTTCAACTGTTTTTCAAAGGGTCAACCAACAATAGGACACAAAAGCAGGTCATAAGTATAACATAGAATTGTTTTAATCTTTAACAAATCCAGAATACCACCACCATAAGTCACCAGACCACACTTTGAAAACTCCTGCGCTTTACCCACAGATCCACATGTCGGACCATGTGTCACCTTGTGATGGGGACCGACCTCAGGGGCAGGGTCTCAGATGAAACAGCTCTTGAATACATTACCCAGCAGACACACAGCGTACATTTACACATCCAACAAAGTATAACTCCATAACATCCAACCCGCCAGTGGATTTCAGAGGAACACATTGAAACTGGGCCAGCCGAGTCACAAACGCCTAGAAATGCATGTGTTTGGAGCTTACCTCATCAAAGCCGCTGTCTTCTTTCTTGAAAGCTGTGGAGAGAAGAGAGGAGAAGAAAGTTAGGCATCCACGCGATGAAAGAATAAAAAAAAAATAATTCCATGCATATTCCAGTGATACTTGGAGAACCTATTCATTTTTATGGCTGTGCACATAGAAACCATATAGGAGCGGTAACGACTGCAGTGGCGCCTATTAGGAAGAATCACTGTTTATAATAAAACCTATAGGATGCATAAGCTACACTGTAAGCAAATCTCTATTGAATTTACTCCAGCCCAGGGCCAACTATGTGTATTATGTGCATTGATTGAACTGAACCGCAAATTCGAAGCCATTAGTTTACCGTATTATTAAATAAATATGGTACAATGATCAATGGCCTTCGCTGGTATGTGTCAACACCAGTCCTTAGCTAAGAGATGATTGAACTTTGACACAATGGAAAAATCAATTTATCATGCAAGCTCTTAAAAACACAATACAGTGCAGATAACAAAAGTGTGCATGTGATCAGAGATAAGAACAAAGATATAGTAAAAGAATGACATATTCTACCTTCTAAAAATGTAATTAAAAATGATAAAAAATATTAAAGGTGTGAAGTATGTGACATTTCTGGTGGAGGGTCCGCCACCCGCTTGAGCCCAAGGAGATTTCATTGCTTTGCCTGTAATGTTCCACAGTATGGCATTAAATTTACCCATCTTCACGAAGACAAGCAAGAGGTGCCACCATGAGAAGTTACAGGTCTGATCTGTGGAGAGGTGCCCACTCAAAGAATTAGAAATAAAAACAGCCGTAACTGAATGAATGCAAGATAGATAAGTTTAATACTTTGGAACATTCAAGGCAAAGCAATAACATCTCCATGACAAACAGGTCAAACACCCACCAGAAAAGTTACATATTACACCTATAATTTTTAGCTAAACAAAGCCACATGTTAATTCACATAGTCAAAATACACATTATATTGGGTTAAATTCAAGAACAATATATTTAGTCCAACCATTAACAGACAGACAACAAATTAGCCATCTGCTCAGAAATGCACAATAATTTTTTCAGTTGCATCGTTTTCCTTGTCATCAAAACTGTCCTTATTTATGAGAAGGGGGGCTGACAGTTTGTTTGTCTTTGATTTCTGAACTGCTCTCACCACCCAAGAGACTCCCTACAACATCATTATCCGACCAACGCCGACTTCACTGTTCATGCATTTGATTTTTATTTACGCTAATGGAGAAGTGCAGATGGCTAAAAGACGGTGTACTCTCAGATAAAATTATTTATTTATGTGGGCCATTGTCTATCCAGACTGTCGGGGTGTTAAACTGCAGCTTCCAAGTCCTCAGAGGGTCTTACTCACACAAAAGTACACACAAAAATCACACAAAAGCACACACACCCTATAGGTCAGACACAACAACACAAAGCCAAAAAACTCATAATAGGGCAGACTTAGAAAAGGCATTTTATATAACAAAGTCAAGTGTTTAATTCATAATTCATACCACAGGACAGTTTCCAGCATTCTTTTAAAAACGCTGTATTGTTGGAATGCATTATGAAACATTTATAAATTATGTAAGCTGCGTCTGTGAAGAAATTACTGCATTTTGAATAATGAGAATGAAGCTGTAATGCAGTTCATAGTACAAGAAGGTTCATAATGAAATAGGCAAGTATTGTTTATGTTCATTATGTTTGCATCAGTAGTTCCTTTTAGGGTTGACGGGGTTGACCTTAGGGTTGACAAAGTAAGACAAATACACAGACTGACAACCATCCCTGAGTGAGGACTGGTCAGAGAATGTAACTACGAGATGTAGCAAAATACATCGTGATATACAAAATTTACTCCACCGCTGTGCAATAAATAACAAAATTATTAAATCAATACCTCACCTGCTTGTTACTCATTGATACCGTAACATTTAATACCAGATCACATGACTGCATCAGGCTAAGGACTAGCTGCACCAAAACTGAGACGGGAAACAGTACTTTTAGCTGTTTTGCTAAAAATGGAACACACTCCCATGAAAAGCAAAACTGGATACATTGGTGACACAATCGCAATTTAATAATCTGGTAACAAACTTTTATACACACACACCTACATCTGTTTTTAATGTTTTATTTGGACTTGTTTACTTGTTTGTTTTTCTGTTTGTATTGTATTTTAAACAGGGCGCCCACGAAAAAGAGAGCCCAAGTTCATTTTTAAAAGCTACGCCCCAGACAATAAGAACTAAACCACTTATGTGATTATATCCAAATGATTAATCACATATAATTCAAGTGCAGAGAATAAGTTAGCTTTCACACTATCTGAACTATTTTGTGATTTACCTGCAGACCGCCGCACTAGAAACAGGATGTGCATTTCACCGTTTCCTCATCTAATTGCACATCTATCTACTGAAGCTCAGCATTTTGACAACTCCATCTGCTGCTCGTTTCAGACAAAAGTGCGTTTGTGTAAAAGACAAGTATGAGGAAAGTTCCCTGGATTGTTTTATGAAGTCGTGTTTGTCAGAGCTGTCAACAACTAAAAATACGCCTCACACTGAATTCATTTGTGCGACTTGAAGAGCTGGTTTATGGATGGAAGTGATTTAAGCAAAAATAATAGATCTTCATACTTATTGTTTACTGTCTTTCAAAATCAGGTACCACTTTATAATAACTACACCTTAGCCTTAATAAAGCTGAACCAAAGGCTTCATTCATAATTATTCAATTATTTATCAAGAATGATTTAGGCTTAGTAGCTACATAATTAACGTGCATAATTGGCTTGGTGGGATAGTACTTAAGATAAATATTTTAATTAGAGATCGACAGATATGTGTTTTTTTGGGGGAGTTTTTCATGACCGATACCGATTGTTTAGAATCCAGAGCAGCCGATTGCCGATAATTATGTTCCGTATTTTCTGGACTATACGTTTTTTTCATAGTTTGGCCGGGGGTGCGACTTATACTCAGATGCGACTTATATGTGAAATTATTAAAATATATCATTTCACATCTTCGTTACTGTCAGACTGACAACCGCGCGAGGGCACTCTAGGCTTGTACCAGTATCACAGTCACGCGGAAGCGGCACTTCATCTACTTATGGAGCTGGCGGAGTTGTTCAGAAGCGACACCGAGAATGAAGATTTCAATGGATTCGGTGATTTGGAGTGAGATCGAGAGTAAACTTGTTAGTTTAGTTATCTGATTAACTGTTAATATCTTACGTTAACATACCAGACGCATATTCAGTTTGTTGTCTATGCTTCATGTAGCAGAATAAATATAAATGTGTTACGTTAGCGTGCTGTACTGTTCAACCTGTTGTTGTCCATTTTATTGTTATTATTATAACTTGCCTTTAAAGATAAAATAAATTTCCCCCAAAAATGTGACTTATAGTCCAGTGCGACTTATATATGTTTTTGGTTTTTTTTATTATGCATTTTTTCGCTGGTGCGACTTATACTCCAGAGCGACATATAGTCCAGAAAATACCATAATTTAAATTTACTTCAAACTCACCCATAGGCGTTTTTTACCACAAACCTTTAAGCGAGCAGTGTATCATGTTTAGCATATTTATCTCTTCGTATTAAAGTGTTAAAATAAAGCTTTATGTGTAAGTTCTAGGCAGTAAATCCACCAAAACAAAATATCTGCCAGTGCTGGAGATGTAAGGCCGATAGCCAATGTGCTAAAAAGTCCAAATATCTATCTCTAATTTTAATCATGGTTTTACATCAGTTAAGCGGCAGTTTTTCTGGAACAAAAGTTGAGAAGTACAAAAATGCAGGAAGTTGTGGTCTACCTACCTGTGTCTTCAACATGCAGTTTAAACGTATTAGTCTAATCATAGCTATTATGCAGTTTGTTTATGAAGGAAGTCTTTGTTCATGCTTTTTAGGGCTAAAGTGTAGTTACTCTGAGGCGTTGCCTAACTACTTTCGTATTTGCACATTAAAATACTGTGTGATAGAGTTGTTTTTGTTGTGACCTAAGCGTTAGACCTAGCAACAATAGCCTCAGCTCTGTGCTTTCCCAGCAAAGGAGAGCTACAGCTACTATTTATAGGTAGCACATAACATAAGAAGTGTTTAGCTTCTCTCTGTTCGCAGGAGCTTATCACCCCACAACCGCTCGAGACCAGCTTTCTGCTATGTGTGAATCTAATACTGAGCCTCTAATACAATACCTATGCATCTGAACCAGTCACCTCTCAAGATATTCAAATAAATTCATTATGTCTGCTCCAAGGTCCTCTAGGGCAACAACAACAATTGTAATTGAATCGAAATCACACTTTAAATGGTCCCAATTCGTAAAAATCACAAACACTGACATTAAAGTAACTAAAGTAAATTTTCTCTATAAAGATCAAACCTGCTTTACTGTAATGAAACCTCTTAAAGCTGTAGTTTAGACCTCTACAAACATGATATGAAATGCATTCTTGTTAGTTTAGTAGTTTAGCAGTTCAAATGTAATTTCTTCAAAAGGTGAATGCTTCTTATCAAAGTCCCTCTCCCTGTAGCAGCAAAACCTTCAGCCACCTCAGCCTACCACCTTCCTCTTCTCATCACTTCAATTAGCCTCCACATTTCACAACACCTCACTCATTTCGTAACAGCTGTTTATCCGTTGTGGTTCAGTAAAATTTTGTCCTGGTTTTGCTTTTGGTTTTCTAAAAGAGAGCAGTCATGATTTGGTTGATTAGTATAGTAACCATAGAATTATGTAGTCAGACTAACCTTGTCATTTGCATGTTGGGGTAGCTCTGGATTCCATCTTGAACTTTGCTTGTTTAATAAGATTTTGAACTAAGCAGATATGTTTACTGTTCAATCCAAAAAATCCAAGCTAATCAGATTGCAGTGTAGCTCCAGTAGATAAAAGGTGTACCTCAAATGCAGTTTTAGAGCTAGTCATGTTATAAAACGTAACTCCTAAAATGGGAATATTTCAGCTAAACCAATTACAATAGCTACTTTAACCATCTCAATGTATTATTTTGTATATTTGCCTTGTCTTGCAGAGCCTTCCCCATGGGACCAGTTGGATCAACAGTGTCACCCAGTGTCTGCTGAATGTGCTTTGTTCCTAGCTGTGGAGAGCAGGCGCAGAGCAGGATCGATGCTTAGATGTGTTGATTTAGATGAAGGCGAGACGGCCAATGGGAAACTAAGAGCCAGCGCGGCAGAAAAGTCAATGCCAATCTCTCCTCAAGCTTTTTCTCATGACATCCACCCAAATAGTCTCATCTTTTCTTATGGGCCGAGGAACTGTGACTATTTATTTTGCTTAGGGATATCAAAAACTGTATGGTATTTTTAAATAATTATGTTTTTTGGGAAGCTCGCCATATTGTAGAATTGCAATAAGCCCTTCTTCTCTGACACAAAACATTATGATGAAATCATTATTATCAGGATTAATTATGTTCAGTAACCGTAGCGTCTACTTATATATGGAGAAATATATGAAATATGTTGTGGAAAAAGAACATTAATTGCCAGGGATCCAGAATACACACTTCTTCAATAATTTACAAAGATGTGAGTCTGGTTACATGATTGACAGGTGGATTAGCCAATCGGGGACACACACGGTCCATCCGTATCGGCAAAAATTAAGGAAAAAAATATTGCCAATTTCTGCAGAATCAAGTAGTGAAGCTCTAAACTCTGTTAATCTGAGGTGAGATCAATTGTATTTTATTTGTAAATCATTTGTGACCAATGAGCTCTTTCGTTTCACATGTATCACTGAAAAAAAAAAAAAATCTGATTGCACGATCACGTTTCACCAGACTTGAGATGCAATGGAGGACATGGGGACCAGACTGATATCAATCTGTATGAAAATACAGAGATATCATTCTGGATTTGCCAGGCAAGAACATTGAATTACTTTGTGCATGAATTGTTCTGCAAATAAACTTGGATTGCCTATATTTTTCTCAGCTTTGCAATTTCGATTCCACAAAACTTTGAAATTAGACAATGTAGCTTGGCATTGGGAGTGTAATGACCATGATAGTATTTTGAGGCAGCAGATATAGTTAAGTGCTCATTTTGTGAAAAGACTACTTCCGAGGCTAGATTAGTAAGCACTAGACATATAAACCTTTGTCTGTGTGTACAAATATGAGAAAGAAGAAACCAGATGCAGATTAGATGAGATACAGGGGTGTTGGGAGCACCTTGAAAACTATCAATGAGATGGCATTTGAATAAGCCTGTTAGCTGAACTGGAACTACACTGATATAGGGAGAATTTATGGACTAATATACTGCATTGCCTGCCACATGTGTGAACCAATCATTATTCCTTTTGCATACTGTTTAGAAGCACATGGTTTACAAAATACAAAGATCCACAATAGTTTGACAGTCTACAGTGACCTACTTTTTAGCCAGCTACTTACAAAACTTTACTGTTTATTATACAGATATCCAAATATCACAGTATTGTCTAATAAAAAATAACACTTACTTTGTCCAGGTCATCAAAATTCCTTATGTTTGGCACAACAACACTATCTAATTTTATGACCAAGCTGCCTCCCCAACTCTCCACTGTAATAAGCTATAAGGTTTTAGATGCTCTTATCAATCAAAACATCTCAGATCATAAAAAGGTCACAAAGGATTTTTAAAAGACATGCTGTTGCTGTTTTCTCATATTAACTGTGCAGGTTTTAGATATAAAGTCACTCATGATATTTTACATGAATTGGTGAATGAAAAACATATAATTGAAATGAACTGAAACTTTAAATGACCTATAATGACAAAGGGGGTTAAACATTGCCTAGTTATAACCAGATTCAGTCATAACGTTAAAACAAGCTTCTTATCAATGCAGAGACATGCCAGTGTTTCATACAGAAAAGTGTGTTCAGATGGTTGTCAGCTTAAAGTGCCTCAACTTTTGAAACTCCAAATTAGTGTCATGTATTCTCTCCCACTTACACCGTCTACATTTCATCGATGTTTCATTTAGCCCACATCTGACATAAACAGCTAGGTCAGATGACAGATAGACCTGCCACTATAACAAATTTTAAAGCATGATATATATCGCTACAGAGAAATATTGCGGGACACGATAATATTGAGTGACACTGTCACATAGCCGGATAATCCCAGTAAAGCTGTTTTTAAATATATATGATTAAAAGGCCTGAGCTGCAACATAGAAATAGCAGAATGAACAATGTTATTTATTCTAATCTCTACAGCTCAAACCTTATTATTGTATTACATAAAAATATATTGTTCCAGCTTTCATATACTGAAAGATAAGTCGATAAAGTAATTATCATGACAGGACCAAAGACAGATAGTCACATTTTAAGGAAATTGCCAAACAAACTATGCTATCCAGTACATTAATTATAGGGCAACATATAGAATGGACAGCAATAGATTTCAGTGGAGAACCAAAATGTGTCCAGTTGTCCACAGCATCACTTGATCTTGATCTTTCTTATAGCAGACAGTGGTAACCTTCATGGTAAACGGCTTGCCTTGAGATTCCTCTTGCTACAGTCCACAGACACCATCCATTCAAATGTGAGCTCTGGGTTATGAAGCTGACATTGTACACACAGAGATTTATGTCTTTATGGAGAAAGAGAAACACCTCTGGAATTTCTTACTACACCAACACCACTGCAGACAACAGGGGAAGTGATGACCAAATTAGGAACTGGATAGATTTGATTGTGGTTATAGCCATAGATTTTTACAATGCATTCTGGGTCTAAGGGCATTTATTGAGTAAGTGAACATAGATTTGAATAGCTGTTCTTGAGCTGTTGTAGTAAGTAATTTCTTAGAATATTTTAAGATTACAATGTTGTTTGATTTGGTCAACATTGTTCTATATAAAAGGATCGTCAGAAGTGGTAAGACTTAGAGTAATATCTGGGAGAGTAGTCGTTTTGCACATAAATGCCACTATGCCAGATATTGCCAGATTTACGCATGCAAACATAACGCGTTCACTAACTATGGATCTCGTGCAAACGTAAGATACAATCATATTATCAAAGCAAATTCATCCATTAAATTCACCATATGCTAACATTACAGAAATCATGCTACACTTGCACAATGTATATTCATACAAAATAGCCTAAATAACCTTCTGAAAGTTGCTCAACAACATAAGGAGTTAAAAACAAAATGGGAAGTAAGGATGCAGAGCCAAGTTCGTGTGGCTTTTCCATGACCGCTAACCTACATCTAAACGAGCTCACACTACAAGCTTGGCTGCGTTGCTCTGAGCACAATGGCCCCAAAACATCTGGAAATCAAAGTACTAACGGTACTTACCAATACTCCTGAAACTCTCCGACAAAGTTCTTCTCAACTTTTTCATTTTGCCGATTTTCTCCACTGGTTGCGAGGCTGGCATCAGGTCACACATCGCGCTTATTTGTTAGAGACTTTTCCTAATGCAGTTATGGGTCGGTTTAAGTAAAAGGCGTTATTTTGATTAACGCGTAAAAGATGAACGAGAAGGAGCGGTGTTGGAGAAGCAGCGGTGGCTTCAGTGGTTGAAGCCCGACAACTGCAGCTGAGAACACGGGGAACCAAAAAGAGCAGCTCCGGGCACTTCTCATCAACTATAAAACCTTGTTGAAATGTTCGGGAAAGATTCCCACTACATTTCCTAAAGCGCAGCAAAAGACGCGTCCGGGTCGGAGTCGTGCGCGATCTGACGCTCAGGATCGGACTTCTTTTCTTTCTCCTTCTTTCCTCAACGTCCCAGTCGCTCCCAGCTCCACCGCAATCTAGATGTCATTTTTGGGATTCTCTCTCTCCCGTTTCGACCCCTCGGTGTCCCGCCTCAGCGACACGCGGATTGGTCTAATTCCGGGGAGCACCTCACGGTTATTGGATAAGGGTAAAGACAGTTATGAACCAAGCCCCGCCCTAATGTGCCACAGGAGGCGTTTATTCTCCGTGTGCGCTCGGGCTGTTGTCTCCAGCGGAGGTGGCTGCCCTCTGTGAGACCTACGCGGAGGTATTTCCCAACATCAGCAACATTTCCTTCACAGATGACTCGTAAACGCGCCACATGTTAGATTCAAGGTCAGGAAATACATTAGAATCTCCAAGAGGTTTGTTGTCTCCTTATAGAAGAATCATCTTCCATTTTTGTTTTTATTTTTAAGTTGACTATCTGATTTATTTTGCAAAACGTTCTTTTTAATGCACCAAAGTGTTTTCAAACTAAATTCTGATCAAAATATGATGTAGGAAATATATAGGGCCAACTTTGCACAAATAAAGCATCAGATTTTGAGGCATAAGAAACACATCCCATATTATCCCAAGTTGAAACATGTTTTGTGTGTGTTTGTTTGCTTTTTGTTGTTGTTTCTGAAAAATATGTTGTGTGCTTTATCCATTCTCACATTTTACCTTACATTTGGGTGGGGGTGTTTTGTAGTTGGCCATCCGTCCTTGTCCTTTCTGGCATGGAAAATAACCCAGTGACACTGAAGCCTTGCCTTAAGATCACTGTGCATCATAACATCAAACATAAAAGTAGGCTATACGCATACTCCAAGGGCAACTTGACTGTGCCCTAATGAGATCACCTTCTGCTGGTTAACTCTGACATCTCGATCTGGGATTTGAGTGGGATTAATTGTGTGAGACTGTAGTAATCCAGGTCCTGCTCCATGGGGCCAGAATATCTTTGACCTTTATGACATGTATTTGAGGCTGTATCTGTCTGTAGTGGAGAGCATCTTTACTACTGCGCAGAACAACTGCATCAGGAATCAGAGAAAGATGTAGATGGAAACTGGAAAATGGAAAATGGAAGTGTGCTCTATTGTACACCTCTATTATGATACATTTATAGTGGTCAGAGGGACCGATGGCGCGTCTGTCGGTTTGGTAGCTGTGACTAGTCGGAGAGTATGGAGTGAATGAATAAAATATTGTATATACATCCAAACTGCTTTGTGGACACAGTGACCCTTAGAAAATGTAAGCAGTAATTAAAAAGTATATTGTATGAACACAACTTAAACCTACTTCTGCTAATTGCATCAGGCAGCATAGGTACATGAAGAGCACTTATGGTGGGGCATAGTCTGAGTGTATGTCAGTAATGCAGGGGGCTTTATCACTGCTCTGCCTAATTGCTTTGACTGGAGCCAGAGATAATTGAGACAAATGTGTGGCTTTATTAGGTTGAAATGGCTCTTTATTATAGCAGCATAGGTAATGATGCATGTAACCCGATCCTCGACAGGCACTAAACCCACTTTGTAAGAGGTGTGGGCTGTTGTTTATAGCCAAGAATAACATGGTTTAAAAGTCACCTGCAGCACCGAGGAGAAAGAGGGGTAAAGAGGTGTGGAAGCAGATGTCAGGGAGGTAAGACTTCTTACCACTGGAAGATGTCAGTGCAGAAATACAGGGTTCATTTGGTGCTTAAACCACCCCCTATAGGCCGTTTGAGGGTACTTCACCTGCACGTGGAGGAAAAAGCAAATCATGAGTTAGGGATGAGGGTTTCAATGGGGAATGACGAATCATACTATTTATACAAGTGAAAAAAAATGTACAGTAGTAGTTGCAATTTGACTTTGGTGTCAAAAATATAAGCTCAAAAGCATAAGTCTATATAGCTACTTATATAAAATCACAAAACTTTCACTCAAACACTGGATTAATTTACAATATGTGTATATATTTCCCTTACTACTGATGAAAACTGGCTACTGTCAAGCTGGTAGTCAGTATATATAATCATAATAATACTTGGAATTTATAAAGCGCTATACTATAAATCTTTACCATGCATTGTCCTTACCACCTTCACTCTTTGAGGTGGTACACTCCTTCTGGGACTGCAGGTACCCTAAGGTAGACTGACATATGTGGCTGTTGATAAAGAAATAATCTTTTGGTCATTCATTGAGTAGGTTCTTTAATAAAATGAGTCAAATAGTTATGTTACGTGTTGCTCTTGCTGTTTACCTCTCACTTCTAGGTCCAGCACTCATTAGCAAGAGCAAATACACCAATTACCTGCCATCACCCACCGTGGCAAGCTTCATTATCACAGAAAAGTCAAACAAACAAAACAAAATCCTAAAATATTTTTTTATTCGAATGTCACAGCACATCTTGTACAATCATTGTTCATCATCATCATCATTCAGGCATAGTGCAAAGGCTATTATGAAACTACTTCTAAATATGCAGTTTTTAAAAAGACTTAACATTTACATTTGATCAAAAGTTTAAAAGAGTTTTCAAACATTTAATCCACAACACAGCATCTTCAATAAGAAAGGCAAAAATATTATACATGGAAAAAGTGAAAATCAGACAGAATTTTGTTTTGTTCCTTACAACTACAGTATGTAATGGTTTTAGAAAGAGGCAGACTTCAGTCCAAGATATAAAAAAAAGAAGGACAACTGTTTCCATTGACACCTCGGCTGCTGGCTTACTCATTTTCAAACTTGCTGTATGGGTGGTCCGGGTCGCCCATCAAACCTGCAAGACAGGAAACAAGAAGTGAGGAGAAAGTGAGACAAAAGCCAAACATGAGGTGCTGTTGGGTCAAGGTATGGAATGTTATGAAGACTTAAGATGTCTGGGTTGGACCGGGTCAGCTGGAGATGTGTTTGTTCTTTTTGGTTCATCGTGAGGATAGATGTGATTAGAGATCAGACAAAATCTTTTAGAAGTTTCAGCGTAAACGTCATATGTAGTATATTTTTTCTGGGCTTGGACAGAGGAGGAATAATATAACCTGAAGTACGTTGGGGTGTGGGCTGATAAACTTTGTAGCGTCCAATATGGCAGATAAACTTGAAGCACATTTTAGGCAGAGATCCCAGATATTTCTGACGATACCCTGTGCAAGATTACCCAGACTCAAAACATGAAAGGAAAATAGATAATAAATTGTGAGATAAAGTGTTTTATAGTAGGACTTAAAATGAATCACAATCAATGTTTTTGGAGCATTTGGACAGAAGAAGTAGCAGGATGAGCTCTAATGAGTCAATTGATACTTTGTGTGTAAATTAGGGGGAGAGATTAGACACAAGTTGGCATATCGACCCAATGATTGAGTTTTCTTTTAAATTAATTGTTTGTGCATTTTAGCAATACATAATCAAGTCATTTAATTAAGCATGGTTTTAATGTGGAATTGTATCGGCCTTGTTCAGGGGATCAATTAAATGATGTATTTCTATACGCAGAAAAACACAATATATTGATAACTGCAGTATTGTGATCTACTACTCAGAGGAGCTCACATCACTGGTATCTGTACAACAATTTGTAAACAACTGATCTTCTGTCTAGTCCACACAAACAGCTTCTGAACACAAAGATGGCTCAAAATAAAAATGCACGATTTAGTATCAGACAAGAATAACAAATCATTCTCAGGCATGATAAATTACCCAAGACATTTTCATAGGCACATTAATGTATCTGTTTAACTTCTACCAGAAGAGAACCTACACCAAGAATGCAAAGTATTTCTGTTAAAGATGAAGTCACAAGAGTGCGACAGGGCTGAAGGAACTAAAGTTATGATACATTTTCCCATGTGGCCTCTCCATCTAGGTTTTACAGGTCTCTGCTTTATCTTGTCCCCCAAAGGACGACCTTTGAAAGAAATGTATATGAGAAAAAGCCAAGATTCTCAAACTGTGGTACGGGGCTGTTTTTTTTTTTTAAATTATGGATTGATTTAGTTTTAGTACAGTCCTAGTTTAGTCCAAGCCAGTATAATTCAGGTTTAGATTTTCTTAGTCCAACATGAAATCTGGTTACCTAATGATTCAATCCTGCCCTTATCTACTGCTCATTTTTATTTTGTTGAAGACAGAACATTAAAATATCAACAATTATCTCATGGGATTTTAAATGAAAAACTTAATATCACTGGTTTCAAGTCTAGTCCAAGGATGTGATACAATAGCTCCCTGGATTGCGTTTCAGCAGACAGGCCAGAACAGTGCGTTGTCCCAGTGGAGGAGAACTAATGAGAGGGGGAGGCCCAAGAAAAACTGCACCATCCATCACTGTGTCAGGACGTCCGAAACAGAGACACCACAAAACATAAAGACTCACTCCCACCGAACAGCACCAGGGACTATTACCACGGAAATAATCGAAGGGAAGTGATTGGTTAAACATAAATAAATACTCTCCTGTACTATAGCAATACACGGGACTTAACGGGTGGCAGTTTATCAAAGTTCACATGCGTTCAAATAAAAGGTACTAACACATGACTAAGTAGGGATGACAGCCACAATACTGTCTTGTAGAGTGCAATGAAAACTGTTGAGTTGGATTACAAAACCTGTCCAGGAGTGAGTGTTTTTATTAGAAAACAAAGTATTTAATCTATAATAAATCGCAATGGTGTTTTCAATTGATACTAAATATTTTATGAAACGAATAAAAGGGCCCGATGGAAAACAATAGCCTGGAGGAGTCAACAATAACAAGCAAGTATTGAAATAAAGTTTAAGGTTTTAAAAGTTCTTACTCGACAAGTAACTTTTAGTAACTTTAAGCCTTACCAAAATGCATTTACTACTGCATAAATTAAGGCAATCTTAAGAATTTGTTGTTGTACTCTTCCATTTTACCCGACTTTGCAAACTGCGATCTGCAATTTTGTATGAATAGGAAACTAGCAAAAGAAATTAGAAGGGCAATACTGACAAAAAATTTGTATCTTTTTTTCTTTTACCTGATTATGATATCCATCCAAAATGTGCTAAATCACACCTGGTTATGGTTCAAGTATCGCCCACAGAGTGAACGAGACATAAAATTAAAAATCAAGTCACTCTGTACCCTTCTTTGAAGAACTGAACAATTTTTGTAGATTATTAAAAAAACTTTACAACATACAATGCACTGAATATTTTAATTTTGCATATCTCCAGAATATCAATGACATTATCAACTTTTCAATACATAGCTAAAAGTTTTTACTTTTACTTCAATCAAAATCAAATCAAGCTTTCTCTGGCTCCAGTCAAAAGGTTTTTTATATTTATTTTAATTTACTTTATTTTGTTCAGTGACTATGGCAATATAACTTACTCTGATTCCAAGTCAGCCAATGCATAGCTCTCACTAAGGTCCATATTGGGAAAAGCCTGCCAGTAAGGCTAGTGCTTAAATTTAATAATAAATGACATTGCCTTGTGTGTCAGGAACCAATAAGCTTGTCTGTAGGTCCTCATGCATAATATTTGGACATTAGCGCTCTTTCACCTTCAAGCATCTTTTAATGTATAGAAACATTACACTTTGCCATAGTGGGACTGATCTTTATTCAAAGTTCATGGTGTGACTCTCACCAGTGACCTGTAAAAAGCGGCTTTCACCAAGGACTTGACACCGGTGTATGATAAATTATGCCTAACTTAATGTGAGAGGACAGACTTAGCCCAACCTATAGACGACCTGAAACACTGCACATAGACTGTTGAATTATGGATGGTGGAAATCTCAACTAATAGAACACGCCTCACAGACAAAGATTAAGAAAGCGGAACAGGCAGTAACCACACAGTGTAGGGATTTGAGGACCAGTGGAGGAATTTAAAGGTGGTTCAATGTATGGAGATATAGTTTGGTAAAGATGCAGCTAATATGTGTGAAAATACATAAGCAGTAGTAAAGTAAACTAAAGAAGAGTATATTTTAAGTAATATTAAGTTGTACTAAAGCCAACTATACCAAACACATAAGAGGAATTTACCATGTAGGGCCAATCTCAGGAGGGAACAGCAAATTTCTACACCTGCAATTGAAACTAGGCCTGTCACAATTATTACTATATCGGTCTATTGTTCATAAAGGATGAACAATATTTTTTGGGCTCAGTGTTTATCGTGTGTACCTTTTCTCATTGTGTTATTTATTGATTTACAGGGACTCATGCTATCAGGGTTCGTATGTCATTTGCATGAAGTAGTTTGAATATTTTCGTGTATTTATATTTTCTGTAAAAGTGAATAATCTAAACCACAGACTTAAATTAAATGTATTATATTTGATTTCAAAAGCAACGCCGTAAATATGTATGAAGTAAGCGGCCTATACTCTGAGGAGCTCGATTGTTTCAGTCTTGATTTAAACCGAGTAGAGCTGGGAGTTTGAGACACTGAAAAAGTTTAGATTGAATATTTTTGCACTGAATTAAAAAAACAACAACTGTATTAACTGCACTTCAACTAATCAACTTAATCAACTTAATCAACTAATCAACTTAACTATTGTGAACATTTTCATTTAGATTTTCCACTGAGCAGCTAATAAAGGTTGTCTCATCTTACCCGTACAAATGTTGGGAAATACGTAACCATTGATAGTCCAAGGAATTTAAGTGTAAATAACTCACTCACCCAATTCCAAAGAAAAACTTGACCAACTTTTCACAGCAGCAGTGTCAAATTCCTTTAGGCTCATGACTTCAGGCCTCATCTGTCTCTCTCTACCCTTTTCTGTTCTCTCATTTCTGTCACTACATCCATAAAACTGCCCCCTCTCATAATATCACGTAGCTATGGTTATACATCTTCTTCTGTCAGCACATTATAAATCTATGCCACCGTTAGCTAGCCCATAAAATCAGAAGGGAAAAACCTGGTCACTTTGAATATGATGGAGTTGTTAAATGTAGAGGTAAAGGTGAATCCTTGGCTTTTAGAGACAAGATAATACTCTTCAGAAAAAGGACTTGTAACTTTCACACTTGGCGTAGTTGGCAGGATCTTTCTCAGTTTAACCGAGCACTTCATACGTTGTTTCAGACACAGATCATCAGTCACATGGTGAGAGTGTAATAGATGTGGCACAGTGAAGTCCTATAGGAATACATACCGTACTTCCTGCGAATTTCATCATGCCTTGCCTTCCGATCGGTTTTCCTGGAAAAAACACAAACCAAAAATGATCAGTCAACATGGAGCAGCCGGTCTACAGTGACAGAAACGCACAGAGATGTAGGAGCACACAGAGGATCTAAACAATAACAGCTTGAATGGGAGTGCTCGGTCCTATTTTCTCCCTTTGCAGCCTGCTTGGTAATCCAACACAAACGGAGCAACATGCCGGCTGTCAGCCTTTCTGGGGACTGACAAAAGCCCGCGAGGAGGTTTTGTGCATGGGACCTCCGGAGGCGTCTCTCCACTTCATCTCGTCACAAAGCGCTGCTGTAAATCAGTGGGTGCTTTAAAGCCATGGAGCGATCGGAGAGTAATTTGGAAGGTTGTTTCGCTGCTCTCCAGATGTCCTCTGGTCCGATGATGGCTCGCACGTGACTGACTGACATTTTCTCAGCCCACCACAGAAAAATCTATGCAACAAGTGGAAACTGAGGAGGTAAGTTTCAACGCAATAGTGTGCAATGGGATATTCTGTTCTGTATTCTTTCAAACTTCACAGGAATAATATGAGTCCAACTGAGTAATGATTGTGATGAAGAAAATTGTTAACTTTCCTTTGTTATTTTTATCTATTAAAATTCTGGGTGGTGAACAGTGTCTTGTTTCAGCATACTTTTGTGGTTAAAAAGTTCCATGAATTAATGAGTTTTCGCTGTGGAACTTAATGTTAAATATTTATTTGAATGATCTGCAAAAGGAGCAGGGATTATAAGATGGATCTTCTTCTTGTTCCTTTTGTTCATGCCAATAACGACAATCCACATATATTTGTTGACTTGTATTTATGTTGTTTTGTTTTTTTTCTGAAAAGAATGCGGACAAGATTAAATGGCACAAGCATTGAATAAATATTTTGTATTTATGGCATGGGGAAAGCTCTCATACTAGTTTTTAGCGGAGCTCATCTAGCTCAAATCTTTGTGTTTACTAATTTTACAGCCCCATAACTGAAAATGTAACATGTGTGATGTCTGGAAAAAGTGAACGCTTGTTCTCACAGAATGACACTGTATTTCTATGACACAGTGGTTGAGTGGTTAGCCTCAGGCAAGCAAGGTCATGGTAACTGGATCATACCAGGACTTTATGTGTGGAGTTTGTATGCTGTACCCCTGTATGAATCCAGTTTACTCCAGGTTTTCTATACCTCCAAAATAAATATGCAGTTCAAGTTTTGTTGTGCAACTTGTATGTGTATGAATAATGTACTTTACTGTATAAAGATGAATAAAGTACTTTACAGACACATTTTGCATTAACCACCTCCAAACTAATTGAAAGTATGTTGCATTCAGACAAGTTTTGGATTACTCCTTCAAATCCAATAGATAGTGCTTCGTCATACACAGAGGAGAGTAGACACAGTTAAAGTTCTGAAGTGTGTGAAATCTGTCCGTTTACAGCCCAGACGCCTCATCCTTTTTCCCTTCTCATCCCATCTCCTCTGGTTTGAATAAATAAAGATTTGGTACTGGCCTCTGCTGGAGTCCTCAGCATAATCTCACAAGAGGCAAAGCTTTGAAGTTCACTTTGTACAACTGAAAAGTCAGCCTTTGATATTTAAAGAGACCGACGCATGGCCATCTGACAGAATACAATAGCAAATATTTTATACTCAAACAATTTCCAGAAGCTAAATTGGTTCTATATGCACGTTTTTGTCCATGTAAGTACTTCAGACTATATCAATGTAACTGCCAGATACATTTTATTTCCTTGAGGACTAAGAATCTCAAAGGATAATGTTATAGTGTCACATCGTTTTTGCTGTTTGTTCGGTCTGCATATAAAGAGAGAGTTTAACCTACATTAGAAGATCAGTGGGTTATAAATAAACTTGATAGTTTATACATAAGGCTTATGATAGACAGATCTGTGTCAAAAGCTGACAGCAGCATCATTTCATATCCATGTGGATTATCTGCCTCAAGTTACATTTCAATACCATGCTACTATGCTAATACACATGTTGCAGCAACCACAAAAAGGACCCAATGATGACTATTAAACGGGATATTAAATTTAAAAGCTGGAACTAGCTTCATTGTTGGTATTTTAGCACTTTCTTTGTCTATTAAGATTTATTCTATAGCTCCAGTTTCCGTAATTCTCCAAGACACTATTTGCCAAATATCAACTACATTTATGACTATTAGGAATACCACATAAGTCATAAAAATGTCTAAATGTTCAAGTCTAAATTCCTTCATGAGTCATGACAATAACTACACACTACAATGAGACAGTTGTGATAGCGATGCTCTTCTGGGCAAACTTAAGAGGATCAGAAAAGCATTGTCCTCTCTCCATTACTCTGGCTTCATCTCTCCCACTCCTGTACTGAATATAGGTCACTGCACGCTGTGTGACTCTGCAGATTTGATCACAAACGTTGTAGGGAATCCGGGCTGGATCCTTTGGTCACGTGAATAAAACTCATTCAACAACAATGGAGTGGTAGCTCCTGAGGGCTTGCAACGCATCAGTTGATCTTGGATGAAAGTACTCAACTGTTATAAAAGGGGAATACAACTAGATGTGAAGAGCAAATTAATTCTGTTTGATTCTGTTTGCTTCAAAAAAATCAGTTGTCCAGTTCTCATAATATTTTCACCTGTTAATGCTTGATAGGTTCTTGGTTATCCTGGTTTTATGATTTTGAACATTTGGCTAATCTGTACTGTCTGTGTATATAATTTTCTATGTCAAATAATAAATTCATTCAAAGATAGACACTGACACATTGCTATGACACTCCTCTAAATTCATGCAGATTCTTTGCTAGTGAATAGGGTCCAGAGGATGTTGCTTGCTCTATTTATGTCTGTGATTGCATAGAGCAGCTGTTCAGCCTTGACAATCCGACTGGTGTTTGGGGATGTGAGCGGAGGGACGCCCTCCTCCTGTGGGACTGGGACTTGTTGAGGCTGCAGCAGTTGTTTTGAATTTCAAGCAGACAACAGCCTCTTTTGTTCCACACTCTGAACTTGTGTAGTACTTGGGGCCATCTCGGTACTACTAAAAATGATTTACACTGAAAGTTACGGGCTGTGAAATAGTGCCATTTAAGTACATGTCAGAATAATGGTTGCAGCGTTCCATTCATTTTTGGGAAGATAGTTTTATGTGCTTCAAAAATCAACTGGCGGTCAGTTGAAAATCATGTGGTCATTATCCACAGCAATGTCTTTGGGGTTACAATTTTAATGCAAATACGTTTAATACTGTACATACCTTTTGGGAGATTCAAATGTTTCTCAGGTAAAATAATTGGCAAAATAATGTTTGCATTTTCTGTTGGATGCATCCATCTTAGCATTGTACATCTCTATAGACTAGCAAACCTTCAGTGATATTTCCATTGATTGACCTTTGCTAGAAGACCTTGACCATGGCCTATTTATCCAAGGTAAAGTCCACCTTACTCCATTTGGCCACTAGAGACTACTGTGAATGACCTCACGCTTCCGTTTTTCTTTTTTATGGTACTGCTTCACCTTCACATAAGACCAAGGACATTCTGGACAGGATAAGTGTGAGGAAGGAAGTAAAAATTAACCCTGATGGATTCTTACCACAAAAAATGTAGACAGCAAGGTTAGCATAACTATGATATAGGAGTTCAAGTGCACAAGTATGGTATGGTAGGATTGTATTTTGTATTTTGTATATGATGCTCAAACATATCAAGTAAAATGTTGGTTATGCTTCCAGTACTCTACACTATTAAGTGAGTCCACATTTTGACAGAAGCCTGGGGCATAGTTCTTACCGTTCCTCAGAGCGCTGCCGGATCTCCTCTCTCCTCCGGGCGTACTGCTCGTCTTCTCTGTCAAACCTGCACAAAAACAAAGAGATGGCATTAGGGTTTCCATCTGCATCTGATAAATAACACATCACCAGAGAACACACAAAGCTTAAAACTCAAGAAAGACATTCGAACTTCAACAAATTGCTGATGTAAGGAGAACAAACTGTGAGAATAAGCAGGGCACAAAAACATTATTTAATAGGAGATATTTAGTATTATGCTTCATTGGAATATGTATTGTGCTAAAGCTGCCATTCATAATTACACTGGCTGCCCCTGTTGTATTCTCTCATATCACCACTAGATGCTATCTATGTTACTGCAGCCTGATCATGTGCCAGCAGTGCCCTGACAGAAGAAGACCAGAGACCACAGGTGAGTCTGAACAAAGCTGTCCTTTTGCCTGGGTGGAGGAGGATAGTATGTTTGTTACTTAAAAAGTTTTAAAGCATGTAGGGGTAGCAAAACTTCAGCTTCAATTGTGCAGCTCTCCTGCTTACCACTATTAGTCACAGTAACATATCTAGAACGAAGTAAACTGAGTGAAGTGTCTTGCCCAAGGACACAACAACAGTGCATACTCAAGCAAGTCAAACCACACACCCTTAATTTAAGGGTGTGAATGTTTAACCAATTGCACCACTGTCATCCCATCTTCACTCTAGTTGCTTGTCAGTGGGATGATAGACGTGCTCCGGTCCAAGTGCACACCCACAGCACTGTCAGAGCGAGACAGGACACTGACGAGTGACTGACAGGCAGCATTTCACTGAGGCACAAAGAGCAGCACAGCGTACACAAGACAACTGTGGTTAACACGCAACAACTGTCACATGGTCCTACTAAAGTTTGTCATGGGAGATCAACAATGAAGAGCTACATTTTCTTTAAAAAGAGCACTATGCAACTTTTCTGGCAGTAGGTTCGTCACCATGGACATGTTATTGCTTTGTCTGGAATGTTCCACTGTATGGTATTGAACTTATCTAACCTGCATTTATTCACTTACAACTGCTTTTGTTGCTCAAAAAACTTGAAAAGAAAAGCCTAATGCTATTCTGTGGAACTTTCCAGGCAAAACAACAACATCTCCATGGAGACAATCAGGTGGGGGTCCCCCATCAGAAAAGCTGCATAGTGCACCTTTAACATTATACTTACATCCACTATATTTTATTAAACTAGGAACAATAAAAAGTGTGTGAGACATTTTTAATGATTTATGGATGGACTGGATTGAAAATGATGAGTTTCTTTACCTGGTGTGACTACGCTTACAGCAGCAGCAGTAACAGCAGCAGACAGCAATGGCCAAAACAATAGCTCCTCCTAAGGCCCCAAGAGTGATGACCAGGGCCTCGAAGTTCACTGTTGAAGTAAAAAAAAAAACAGTTACCATATATCCAAGGGTTAGTTGAGCAGACAGTATCTATAAGACAGGGAGTCTTCACCAGTTGTGCAATGCTGCCCTCTTGTGGTGTTTCTCAAAATTACAGAATAGTGATTGTACAAAAAGGTAACATTTTTAAATTGAAAAATGCAATCATTTGATGCCACAAACACAAATACAAACTTTCAGTCCTATTTATAGTTAATGAACAGCCAAAGACCACTTCAACTGGTCATGAGTTGCTGTGAAAAATACATGAAACTACTGCTCCTAGATACATGAACAGGCTATGAGGAGATGCACCAAGAGCGTGTGTGGTACCCTGAATATGAACTATTAAGGTGCAATTTCACCACCATAAGAGATTTAAGAGATTTTTATCTAATAATGCTAAATGAGTGTGTAAATGTATTGCACCTTATAGCTTTTTTCTAGCTATAGCCCATTATGTGATTATTGTGTTGACAAAGAAACCTTGAACCTTGAAATGAAATAGTTAAGTATTTTCTATAAGTGTAATGAAGGCTTTGCCTTCATGTTTACTCTATACGGTCTCAATTCTATGATACAGTATGCTGGATTCTTAGCCACTTGAAAGCACGAGACACATTTGAATCTAAATAATTTTTTACGCTTCACTGAAGGAAAGACTGATACTGATTTCCATCTCTGCTCCTGTATAAACAAAACTAAAGGACAAGTTCACCCTTTTGATTAAACCAGATCTTTTGCTTGATCGCTAAACCCTGCTTCTAGCTACATAGCCTGGTACATTAGTTTTGTAGAAATGTAGCCTTCACCCTTTGGACAATAACACTGTGAAAGTGAAGTACAGAAGTAAGACCTTTGCTTCCTTCCTTTGCATGGGTGCTTGCTCTACTTCTCTGTTTCTATTTGCCTTAAAGGGCACTCGCAATCAATTCTTATCTTTGACTTGAAAAATAAGGAAAGTTGGATGAAATCAAATATTAACAAAAGATATGATAACTCACACCAGCAGACTCCCCAGCGAGCGTCGGCCAGTTTGCAGACTGAAGCCGGAGGAAACAGCCAAGTCACAGGGTACTCAGTGCAGTTATTTGTGGCAAAACACCAAAGACACTGTCAACATAATACAATTATATCAATAACCTCATTGCAACTTTCTAATGGCCCTGAAGTGTCACTTAGGTTTGACACTGTGAAATCTAAGAGTTTGGAACAGTTGTTTTAGAGTTGTTTTTTCTAACAGGAAGTAGAAAAAATACATTAAAAAGACTTATGCAGACACACGCACATAAGAAAATACTGCATTCAGACAAAACATTTCACATTTCATATTTGATGGTAACAACAACCTAGGTTAGTATAGAGAATATTTGTGGAGGGAAAAAAATATAATAAAAGTTAAGCCCCCTCTCTGACTCTGACTGTTTAGACACATGTAGCGAGACAGTAATGGAAATGTTATGGTGTTTTTAACGCTCTCGTGACCTGCCATCATGAGGCCTCTTCTTACCTGCAATAACAATGAAACTACTAGAAATTCTGCAATCCAACATAAGAGTTTAGATTAGTGCTTTCGGTCATGGGGGTTTTCTGATCTGAGGGAGTGGATTATGGTCATTAGTATTACTCAAGCTTTATGACAAAAAAAACAAATGTGTACTACTTGACAAGAACAATAAACACATCAAAGGCAACCTTGTTGAATAAATAAGCATACACCTATCTTCATTATTCATTGCACAGTAAAGATGTAACGTTAGATTAGCCAGCACAAGTCACGCCTTTGGTCTTTCCAGTCAGCTTCAAGGGGTCATCGAGTCAAAAAGTGTGTCAGAAGCAGATTATGAAGTGGGGAAAAGCATGGAACAAGCCATCTTTAATAAAAATATACAGGTCAAAGTGCAAATGTTACCATAGTTTACCTTTGCATGAGGAACACATTTGTCGCAGCTTGAATATGAAGAGCAAGCTGGAAAAAAGATCAGAAATGGGAAATGTCAAATAGACAGACGTGACGTACTTTAATATTACTGGTAGCTGTAACTCAGATTAAGATAAGCATTTGAATCATATCATATTTGACACGTATTGGCGACTTGTAACATGTATACTCTTGAATTACATATTTTGATCGTGTTGTTGCGATTTACTTACGTGGAGGTGGAGGTGTTGGAGTTTGGCATTCCCCGAAGCTAGCGATGCTAACTATGAGCACAAAAGCTGCAAATAACATCGTTAAAGTATGTGGCGGCTTCATTGATAGAGAAACCATTATTAAATCCGAATAAATTCAACTGTAGGATCTTGTTGAGTGTCTCGTTAAGTTTCGCTCGTGATTTCTGAAAAAGCAGATCTGTTATGTTTTGCTCATGTCACTCCCCACTGCTGCGTCTCCTCTGCTGCTTTTGTCAGCTGAAAATACAGGCAGTGCACTCTGGTGGTTAAGACGAGGCACTACAGGCAAAACTTTTATTTATTTATTTATTTATTTATTTTTGTCAGACTTTTACGTGAAAACTACAAAACTGTCCAATGCTCTTGAAGATGTTTTATTATTTTATTAAATGCATCCATAGATGTATATTTTATCCTACATTTTTTTTCCATAGGGGCATAAAAATCACCCAAGTAGCATCTACATACACCAAACTTCCAATGTTGTACTTGTACTGACTGATCATACAGAGGATTTGATTAAATCTAATTCAACTGTTAACTTGGCCATTTTTACACAATGGAAATGCCTTATTTTTTACATGAATACATATACACAATGGAAAATCTCTCTAAATTGAAGATTTTTTCCTATTCATATGCAGTGACTCTTGCCTAGCCAGCCAAAAATGATTTTCTTGTTGAATATGTGGATTATCAGGCAACATTACTTTGTTTTTGTACTTCGTACAGTACTTCAGTTAGAAGCCTCTACTTCTGTTTAAGGTGAAGTAACAACACTTCTTTGCAATATTCTCACTGTCCATCAATCCATCTTCTTTCACTTATCTGGGGCCGGGTCATGGGGGCAGCAATCTAAGCAGGGACCCCCAGCCTTCCCTCACCTGGGACACTTCATCCAGCTCCTCCGGGGGGACCCCAAGGCGTTCCCAGGCCATCCGAGAGACATAATCCCAGCGTGTCCTTGGTTTTCCCCAGGGCCTCCTTCCGGTGGGACATGCCTGGAACACCTCCAGAACAGATGCCCAAGCCACCTTAGCTGGCTCCTCTCAAGGTGGAGGGGCAGCGGCTCTACTCACAGCTCCTCCTGTGTGACTGAGCTCCTCACCCCATCTTGGGGAGCACCCATTTTGACCGCTTGTATCTGCAATCTTGTCCTTTCGGTTATTTCCCAAGGCTCACGACCATAGGTGAGAGTAAGAACATAGATTGACTAGTAAATTGAGAACTTTGCCTTTTAACTCAGCTCCTTTAGCACAACAATCCGATACAGAGACCGCATCATTACAGACTCTGCACCGATCCACCTGTCCAATCTCACACTCCATCCTTCTCTCACTTGTGAACAAGATCCTGAGATACTTGAAGTTCAAGTGTAAAATATTATAAGCAAAAATGATTAGCAGATTATTACTCAATTGTACAATATTATTTACTAGACTAGATTTTTCCCACAGACTTTCCGAGAAAAAAAAAAAAAAAGTCTAGGCTGTTTAAAGTTTGAAACCTTGGTCAGGGCTTATCAGTTAACTAATGACCACAAGACATATAATTATTTTTAAAATCTGTTTCTGAAACTTTATGAACTGCTACTTTATTAAAACATTTAACTGAATTTTAGGTTTTAAATGTATTTAAATAAAATTTACTTCCAAAACCAGAGCGTAAGTGGGCTGGACTGTTTAATTCATTGTCTTTGCACACCTTTGAAACCTGAATGCATCCTCAGTCAGTTTGGTCTGGACCCGTTCCTGGTGGTGATATGGGATTTTATGTAATAATGTAGTTTTGTCTTTGAATATATAACCTATATTATTATATTTTTATTTTTATTTATTTTATTTTATTTTTTTCAAAGGAGCCAGAGTGCCTGTGTGCAATGACTGCCAGATGTCTACTGAAAACTACTAAAAAAAAAATCTGAAATTACGTGCTACCAAATTGTCACAAAAATTTCACAAGTTCAGATGGCCGTGATTGCCAGATGGATTAGCCAGTCAGGGACACATGCGCTTGTATCAAAACAAATATGGCTGCTTACAACTAAAAAGCATGGAATATAATATCACAGGAGACTGAAAAACATTGCAGATTTCTGCAGAATCAGTGAGTGAAGCACTAAATTCTGAGATGAGGGAAATGATTGATTGCACGATCATGTTAGTATCATGTAATTACATGATAATATCATCTAAACATAGTTTTCATGTTAAAACATAATACAAAATTTACGTGATAAGAAATTTTCATAAAATTATTTTGGCATGGCAACGCAGGAGGATCACTTCACTTTCCGCGTTTGTACAGACACACAGCAAGGTAAAAATATGACTTATTTTTATTTAAAAATCCATATTTAATCTGCTCCTGCTTTCTTTTGCATCTTACTTTCCCATTATTGATCTCTGTATAAGAGTTTTGATTCTGAGCACCGACATGTCTCTCAGCATGGGCCGCAGTCTGGTTTTGTTTCCCTCTCTGGTCTGTTTGTATTCACAATTCAAACTAACTGCTCCAGAGTCAATGAAATCTCACCCGAACAAGCCCGGGTCAGAATTTGATTGTGCATTCACAGTTGACCTAACAAACCGTACTATCCAGGCAAACTGACTCTGATTCAAATTCAAACTGAAAACTACCAAAGTGCTTTGCTTATACCACTGTCACAATAACTTGTACGAATAGCTACGAAAGGTCTATGATCGATTTTTTGCTAATTTCCTAGGGTGTTCTTGATGCGGCCTTACAAAAACAGTGTTTGAGTTTTGTATTTGTATTCTAGATAAAACAAAGATAAATTAAAAAGTGTATCATACCATAATATCCAACAAACACCACACTACTATTGAACTACTGAGATTAACCTTTCTGTAATACGATGAGACAAACAAGGACACTTGATGACTTTGGCTTGCTAGAGAATCTTGCGGGCAAACTCTCTTTGGCTTTCTTGTTAAGGAAAGATCTAGAATCGGAGGAAGCATTGCAGAGGATCCAGGCAGATGAGCTGGTTGAGGCAGATGAGAGGGCAAGGGCTTTTGATGGCTTTGGTTCCACCATAAAAACAATTAAAAAAAATTTTTTTTTTTTGACCAGGATGGATCAGGATAAGAAGAAGACAGGAGAGAGACAGAGGGCTAATCAAAATGGGGAGACAGGTGGAAGGTAAGGGACAGGCCATAAGGGGGAGAGGTGGGCTGTGCCTACTATGAGATCACAGCATGCGGTGACTACGCCAACCTAGGCTTGCTTCAATGCTGCAGATGACTATGGTCCAGCTGAGAGCCGAGTGGCTTTGCAATGTACCTTGGTAAAAATTTTTGACAATGGCAGAATTGCAATTTAGCTGTTTCTAGAATAGGGAAAGCCATTTATTATTTATCCTAAGGATGACCCCAGACCTCAAGTGCTTCTTTTGGATGGACACAGTATTGCCCATGTCCACAGAACACACAGTACTGCCTGTATTTTCTACATTGAATTCTTGAAGCTTGTGCAAAAAACAGTGTCTGTAGACCCACTGTCTACAGCATGCAGACAATTAAGTCCCTCTTTAAGTTCTTGAAACGCCACTGGAATGAAGCAAGTCACTGATTCATGCATGTGACATTTTTGTATTGTTTGACTGAGGCAAAGGCAGCCACAGTCCAAACTACCCAAGTGGGATTCAGGGGCACAGAGATATTCCGTGTGAATGCGGTGGCCATATGCACCCAAATATGTATGAACCTGAAAGACCATTGTAGGCTGAAGATGATGCACAGTGTCAGACGTGACCTGCTACTGAATCAGCAGAGAGACATGACATGTTCATTCCAGCTGTTGCAGATACAAATTCTGAAGACAAAGAGAGTATGTCTTTTGCGACACTTACTCTCAGGCCACAAAGAGACTAGGACTAGAATTAAAAAGAGATCCAAACCACTGTCTTACTACTTGACAAGCAAAGAACATAGTATTACATATCTACAAATCAATGAAAAGTTCCCAAATTTGCAACAAAACCCGACACAAAAAATGCAAGGACATTGGTAAAGAAGACAGGCCCAAGTTTTGCAATGGGGATGAAATTAATCCCAAGAAGAAGTGTACTGGATCCCATGGCTGGCTTCATGAGATCTGTGGCAAGGAAGATGGAGACGACCTAAATAACTTTTTTAAAGACTATAACTTTTCTGATCTAGGAAAATTTGCTGGATACACACAATACACACTACACAATTGGATCAATTTTGTAATAAGTGTTTTGAGCATAGACTGTATTTATAAATGGACATAGCTAACTTACCAGCTGCGGCGTTCCAAATAGGAAGTGAACATGGGTGCGCTTCTGGCTCCATTGGCTCCAATTCACTTTCTATTGAAAAAACATTGCCCCTCTCTCTATAACTGCTGCCGTCAGGTTCGTCATTTTGGTCTTAAAATGTTTGTATTAACCCGCTCTACATGATCCTGGTGTTTTTATTTGGCCATTTTGTTTGTAAATCAAGAGATGAACATTGCCTTATTTCCCCAAAGTCCCTCCCACTAGCATTAGCAACAGGTTTGATTAACTGCGTTGCTAAGCACCCGCCCCCGCCATATCAGTGGTGCGGGTGGGACGGGGCGTTACCTTTAACAGCCTCGCTCCGGATAGGCTCTTTGGCTGTTACAGTACTCGCAGTTGGATTTCCGAATATGGAACTTGGCTCCACATTTGCTCCTATTACTGCTGCCTCGATGAGCTTCATTTGGATAGAGTCAAACATTATGGGTGACGTCACACTCACCACTTCACTCCACTTCTTTATACAGTCATTGGTTTTGAGAGAAAAAATGCAACTTTCAGTCCCTACACTGGTATTGGTTAATATTGGCATCACATGATGATATGATACTTAAAGCTATAGTATCGTATCGACACTGAAAAAGCTGGATTGGTGCGTCCCTATTCATTACAAATGCACAAACTTTAAAAATCCACAGCAGCCAAATAAGGCTGGTTCACAAAATTTCACCTCTTTCAGAGTTGTCACACAGCTATAACTTTTACCACTGTTGGCAGCCAAAGTGAACTACTACAAAGCCATACTACCACATTCAGTACCGATGGATATACTTTTCCAGAAATTATGTTTAGCGTAAGTTGTAGTTGAAACACAAAAATATATCTGTATCTGTATTTGGCCCATTCCCAATTCGTTCCCAATTCCCGTAGCCCTTTGCCTTGCCCTTCATTTTGGGCGTTCAGGAGAGGCGAAGGGGTATCCCAATTCCCCTTCAAACGGAGCAAATTCAGATGCACACTTCAATTCAAGGGGTCTGTGAAATGTGCTGGCGAAATAAACGCTCAAATATCATCAATAATCACTTTAATGGCATTTATAAGGTCTTAACATTGTTCTTTAGTGTTTTTGCTCACTTTGCACCTCTGTAATCTGCTCAAAGTGGAACCGTCGTATGTTTCGCATTGGCGCGTATCCAGCTGCATTCGCTACAGCGCACGCCCCAGTGCACCTGCTCTGCCACTGGAGTTTACAAACTTTACCGGAGCAATAGACCCGAATTGTATTTTATTTCACATTTACGCCGATTGTTCTCGGAGGTCAAAGCACCACGGCACGGGGACTGCCTCTAGCCGCTGTGGGGCCGCTGTGAGTGGGGCGAGAGCTCCGTTGCGAGGAAGAGGACTGCGCGGGAACACAGCCCCTCTCTGGGGCGCAGAGAGCAGGGAGGGCAGCGGTCTGAGGAAGAAGGGGGACAGCCTCTCTTTCCTCGCTTTGGGGTCGTATTGAGGGTGGACAGCAGCGGTGCGAGAAGCAGCGGCCCGACACAGACGCATGCACAGAGGAGCAGAGACAGAGGTAGCGATGAACCGAACCGATACGGACATATACGATATGGAATGATAACAGTTCGCTGCGCGCTCTTCTGATTTGTCATTTAGCTCGTTTAACTAAATAAAAGCAGCCTACAACTACAGCATCAGTCTGTCCAAGTTCACAAGCATCATCACTAATCATTACAGTACCCTAATCATTAGTGTGTTGTCATTGAGCTTGCAAAATGTCATATTGCTGGATTATAATATCTAATAGGTCAAATTATTATTAATACATAAAGTTACCTAAATATAGTCCCTATAATACACCCTATAGCCTTATATAATATACCCTATAGCCTTATATAATATAATAATATAGTCTGGTATAATCATGTATTATAATGCTTTACAGAATAGTTAGCCTATACATTATGTTATAATATATTATGATTATCATTAAAAACGAATTCATTTCAACATATTCATAAATAACAACACACAGCTCTTGGCTTGTTGTAGCCAATAAATAAATAAATAAATAAATAAAAGAAACAAAATAAGCAGAGACAAAACGAGGGCTGTTCCATTTCCACGTGCTGTTTTTTCATCCCTTCCCCTTAGCCCTCATTTTGAAGGAGTAGGGGAAGGGCTAAGGCTAAGGCTAAGGGTACAAAGGAGAATTGGGATTGGGCCTTTGTTTGCACAACTTTCAGGTTGACTGAATTGAACCTTTTGCTATGGAAACTAGCTGGGTGACAGATTCATCACACCGAAACTTTGCTTTCTATAACCACTAATACCATATTTGTGTTTTGACCATCTCAAATCTTGTTGAATATGCGACGATTATTTTTATTATTCCAGATTCTTCTTTGAGCTTTGTCAGACTTCATTCCCTGTCTGTCCTGCACAATATAGCGCAATACAGCAGTGGAAATATTCTTCTATTGGAGAAATGTGGGATCTCATCAAGGATTGAATTTAAAATTATTTTTAAATGAATGCACAGTAAAAAGTTTATTGTGACTTATCCTATCTTTTCTTTATCTTATAATCTACAATTCTTGATATAATTCTGAACTAGTTACTTTCAAAAGTAACTTTCTGTTAACCTTGCTCATCTGGGTGCAATTCTTGATGATTGTCATAATGCGTTTTGCCAGAAGATGGAGCTGTAGATCAGAATATAGTTTATTGCTACTACTTTAAACCCTGACAACTGCTGAAGTTATCGTGGCTCTTAAACCGTCCCTCTCACCAAAACATTCAGGGGATGCGCGGTGGACACAGCTGATTTGACCACCTGTTGGAGCCTCTGACTGAGAGCAACACGTGTGAGTTACAAGGTCCATCCCGTGTCACGCTGAGGCGTATTTGTCACTTGTGAAGGGCAAGAGAGGAGCCGCTCATTTAGCAGCTAAATCAGACATGTCCTAAGAATTGGGAAGTAGGCCAACAGCAATATTTGGATAATTGATTGACTAATCCAGTGGTTCTCAATCCATTTTGTGTCGAGTAGCCCCTAAACCTTGTCTCACACTCGTATAGGCCAACCCCAACGAGCAGCCTACTGCACATTCTAGCGATAACTTTGTTGGTCCTTATAGCCTTGTTGTTGTTAATTATCACAATGATATTTTCTTGTTTATTGTTGATGTCCAAAATCATTCTACATTTTTAAAGATGTAAATTTATTTTTAACAATTCAAATGTAATACAAATACTAATACTAATACTAATTTAACTTCTGAAATTAGAAATCATTCCCCCTGCTATAAGTGCTCGCGTACCCCCAGAGGTACCAGAGGTCCCCATAGGCCTATGTCTGGTTGGGAATCACTGGACTAATAAATAGGGCCACTTATTTTATCTCATCATGCTCATGTTATTATTGTGGGGGTATTCATTTAGGTAAATACATTATTGTTCTGACAGTAGGGTAGTGTTCTTAGAAGCACAACTTATGCTACTACTGCTTTTAAAAAGTAGAAGTCAGACACAGCTTGCATTTTTACCTGTCAGCCATGAGAACCAGGCTCATGTAATTTCCCAAAGAATGAACCGTACACAAATATCGTATTCTACTTTGCCCTTTAAACAACAGTATAGTGTATAGGACTATAGTTCTTCCTCAAGCGACACCTCTAACTGTTACCTAAACACCATAGCCCTCATAACAAGAAAACTAATAATGATAAAATGAATGAAGTTGTAGTGTGCTAATGTAACAGTCTCTATACATGCTATGGCTGTGTCTGCTGTCTCTCTCGTTAAGCTCCTCTCCTCGCGTCTGTCTCCTTGAGCTGCTCCTCCTCTGCCTCCCGCGGCGTGCCACAGTAGGTGGATGATTAGGTAGGATGTTGGAGTGTGTAAGTGTGACAGCTTTCAGACACCCACCTTCAGTTGAGTCACGGCCGGCGCTGCTGAGCATGTGATCCTATCACCAGGGTGACGCGGGTAGATCTGGAGCCCTGTTTGTCACATCACAGTGTAATGTTTGCTTCTTTTTCATATTCACGACTCATTCTTAAATTAGACAGCAATGTATATTATTAAACAGTTTACCGCCACATCGTTTATTACTCTTTTGGATTTTGAGGCAAACGTGAAATAATTTTTGAATTGGAATTTTAGAATTAATATTTATTATTACATTTACTAATTGACAAAAAAAAACTTACTGGTCTTTGTGTGGAATGCCCTTCTTGTTGCAGCCAATGAAAAGTGTCTTGCTCAGGGACACAACATCAAGAGTATGCTTTGGAGGAAGAAGCATTAAAGGTCCTATATTACGCAAGATTGACTCTTGTGAGCTTTAAAGCAGGTCTATTATGTTAAATAAACATTTCAGAACTTTTAGCCATGTCATAGTTGTTTCCACTTCTCAGTTACCCTCTCAAACTTGTATTTGGAGTGAATCGTACATGTTTGAGCAATCTTTATTCGCTTATTTTCAAGATGCCAAATTGCTGATGAACCCCCCCTTCTCACAGCCACCAGCATACGCCCACTGCTCTGTATTTGCTTTGTTCTCCAATTTTATTTTCTTAATCGGTGATACACGTAGGATTCAGCAGCATCGCGTAGTCATTTTGGTATAAATGGAAAAAAAAATTCCGCTAGTGTGATATGCAGCTATCCGTAGGAGGGGCTGACAACTTCACAGCTCTGTTATGATGACGTTTACAACAACGTCAGTGGACTTGTTCCTTTTATAAAGTTGTTTTAGATGAATATTGCGATTTAAAATGTGCAAATTATAACATAATGATCCACAAGTGTCATAGATCATAATTGTATAGCAGGCTCAAGCACAATGCGTCTTCTTTAAGCCATGTTAGAATGTTATTACCTCATCAAAAACATACCTTGAGTTGTATTTTGTTTCATTCGCACATGTTTGAGTAACCCTCTATTATTAGTTTGCCTGCGTCTCCAAAGCTCAAAATGCTCTTTTCCACCTTGTGATGTCATGAAGCTGTACTTTTCAAGTTAACAGCTCCTTTTGTTTGGTAGAGAGTGGCAATTCCAGGGTTGACATTATCTAAATGATTCTAGTGAAGGTGTATGGAGTTTAAAAACAGTGGAGTGAATGAAACAAAACACAAATCTGGGTATATTTTTGATGAGGAGACAATATTACATAGATAATACATAGAAAATAGCATGATATGGGCCCTTAAGTTACAGTTCCAGTGTCGCCCATGCCGTGGCCTCACCATACTTCTACTATTTAAACTAAATTACTGTTAATTTTTCAACTACTACTCCTACCCTCTGTTACACCTTCAACAATATTCAGTGATATTGTACCTGTCTGCTAAAATCTTCCCTCATGTTAAAGTATATTTTGAGTGAAAAGCAGTAGTACAAACTTCTGTGTTTCCAAAATTAGAAAAACAGTGTTACTATGACATCGCACTGAGCCAAAATGTCACTATACCTTTAGATTTGCCTAAACAGGAACCAGTTAATTATCCTCTGCCGCATTAGTGAGAAACATATTGTTATATGTGCTATTGTTAGGGCACTAATTGCTAAAAAATGACACATGCGGAGTATAGTCATGAGTGACACGACGAGGGAAGTGAACTGTGGCATGAGGCAGGTAATTGGAGAGGAAGATATCTAGTTATATGCCTGGAGTCGGTTAACGTGGTAATAATTCTACTGGGGGCTTTGGATGGAGCCCAGCAAAGGTGGAATTGGCTATGAGTAAGGCCGGGCTGCGTCAGTGTGGTACGACAAGAAGACAGAATAGCAGCTGTCAGTGGTGCCAGGATTGGTGCCAGCGCTTGTGTGTGCTGGATGTTTGTGCCAGTGCGAGACGGTGCCAGCGGTGAAGTGCCACTAGACAGATCTGGTTTCCCACAGTGAGCTAAGGTGTGGGCAAAGACTATAGCCTATGTGTGCGCAAAGGCCTTGACTCACAGACAGACCAAAATAAAGCTGGAATTTGATTGAAGTTTTTATTTTTTATTTTTCTTCTGTGTAGTTTGTGTACAGAGGCAAGAAAGGGACACTGCTTCAGAAGAAAATCTTAGTATCTCAGCCTATCTTAGTTCTCAATAAAAAGATACTGGTACACAAGTTAAGCTGTGAAAGTGCTATTGAAATTCTGTCAATAGCCTTAGGATGGGCCGGGTTACACTGTATGGGCTATTGATATTGAATTTCTAAGCACTAACAATGTAATAACATTTACGTATAATACCATCTCTTATTAAAAAGTAAAACAATGCCCTGAATCAAACTTGTATAAAATGTTTAAGGGTAAATACTTAATCACTTCAACCACAAAACTCTTATTACCCAGTATGCTGTGAAGAACACTGACGCAATCGATTTAATAATTCTACTCCTGTAGCCAGAGCTGCCTTGGGATAGTGTGACGGAAACGAGGCTGCTGACTGTCTCCGACCACCACCAATCTCACATTCCAAATTCATACGTTGTCAAAATGGGTGTCTTGCCTAAGGACAACAGTACCATTAGAGCCACTGCCACCCCACTGCGGCATCTCATATTCCCAGCAGTCTCTCATCCTAGTACTAACCAGGCCCAACCCTGCTTACTTTCCGAGATCAAACAAGATTGAGCATTCTCACTGCGGTGTTTTATGTTTTTATTGACCTCAGTACCATTATCTTTTATCCAACAATACAAAATATTGAATCCACATGGTATTTCTGTCAGCACAAAATTGAAAACTTATAAAGCATAAATCCTACCTTTTTATACATTATCGTGCTTATAAGAAAAAAGTAAACAACATTAAAATGATAGGTTTTGAGCTGCTTTTGTGGTTGTGGTTGTTCATATCTTCACTGTCATCTTCTCTGCTTCAGTATAATGTTGAAAGACTGAATGAAGGCTGGATGCAACACTCAGTGGAAATTACCATCAGCGCGCAAAGGAGCGATAAGGATGTGACAGTCATTTAGTCCAAGTGCCACCTCCGTTGTTCCAGAGCTGGAGAGCACCACACACAACACTACACAATGTCATGTACTAGAGAGCAGTGGTGGGCATGGAGGAATGTTGTCCACCCACTGAATGACACACTACTGCCCAATACATACTGTCCCTACTGCGCTTACTCCAGCTATTTTACTCAGCAAAAAGATAGAACTTTTTTGACATTACCACTATATAAAAAAACTTTAAAATATAGTAACATATCATCATAATCTAAGTTTATAAAATGGAAGATATATCATGTCAAAGTGTCATAAAACAAAACTTTAAGTTTAATGTTAGACTCATACAGTTTATATTGCACTTGTTTTCAGTACAGTTCAATTTTATTTATATAGCACATTTAAAAGCAACTTCAGCTGCTCAAAGTGCTTCACATAAAAAGTCAATAAAAAACAAATAAACATA